>CACVCL010018601.1:82500-125648 GCA_902729485.2 Mus minutoides | reverse complement strand
GCTCTTCTCTGGGCAGGGGGGTGGGGGTAGCCTTGCTGAAGGAACAAAGAGAGGGAGTGAGCTGTCCTTGGAGTTATCTCTGGGTCTCTGACACAGACAGTCAGGCTAGGTCTTCTTGCTAACAAAGAGCTTCTCACTGGCTGCATTCTCAGAGATTGGGAAACAGGCCTTGGGGGAGCATTCAAAGGCTGTACATTTCTGGGGGAAACACTTTGGGGTCTTTCAGTACCTTCTACCCAGCAATCGGTCCCGGCCTCCTTTATTGACAAATCAAGAACCAATTGAGGAACGAAACTTTAACATCAGTACCACCCCCTTCATTAGCCTCCATGGCTTGATCCAGAAATGGATTTCCCAAGTCCAACCTGCGGCCCAGGCTTTGGCAGAACCACCAGTGAAACTCAGTGATTACTCTTGGACCACGGACACCAACCTACACCCTCTTGCCAGTCCTACTTGGTAGGAAAGAGCAGGGTCAGATCTAGTAACCGAAGAAAACGACATTTTACCAACTTCTTTGTTTTACAAGGAGAGAGGGAGAGACACAGGCACTAAGCTCCGGCCTGCTCTAGAAGGCAGATAGGAAAAGCCCCCACATACCACCACACCACCCAAGACAAAACCACTGACGCGGCTAAAGTGCGAGCAAGGCAGATTTTGCCCTGGCATACAGAAACAGCAGCCCCGGTGATGCTTAGATGGATCTGGGCAGTCAACCTTAGGCAGGGGCTGGATGGGAAGGTGGGCTGGCCTTCCGAGCTCAGTGCCAGAGATGTGGGCCAGCGGGAAGAAAGAGGCTCTTTCCGCTGACTCACTCCCCTGAACGCTGCAGCTGTTCTTGCCTCTACCCCGCTGCACACCTACCATTTTTCTGGTTTGGGTTCCAACCTTAGCAACTTGCTCCAGCAGATAGCAGCACCACCTGCCCACTCAGCAAACCTGCATCCAAAGGACAACATCCGTGCAGCATTTTCTGCACCACCTTTTGCTGAAGCCAGGATGTCTGCAAAAGCGGAAATGAGGCACTGCCAGAGGCGGGCTTCTGGCAACACGGTCACCTACTAAGCCTGAGTTTGCACTGGTCTCCTCAAACCCCAGCTCCAGCCCAGTGACGGAGCCCTCAGGAAACAGGTGACAGATGCTCCACGCTCAAAGCAGAGGAGACAAGCTCTCCTTATAGGTTTCTTGGCCCCCTACAACAAGGCCACACCTCCCAATACTTGAAAATAGTGCCACTCCCTGGTGACCAAGCATTCAAATCTTGTGTGTGGGGGCAACTCTTATGCAAATCACCATACCCTGCAAGTTCTCAAAGCCCACAAAGTAAGGCAGAGGCCCAGGCAGGAAAAGCTTGCCAAGGAAGTCATCCTGGCTGGACAGTGGGTTCCCCTGAGAAGCCAGTCACCGGCTCAAGCTGTTGCTGTTCCAGTGTAGCATCTCTTCACATAGTTCACAAGTCTGCATGTTTACTGTATTGATTTGTTAGCTTGGTTTGCTTGTGTGTTTGTGCTGAAAGGACTATTCAGTGGCGGGCAGCTGGGTTCCACCCTTATACACACCCTGCCCCCATACCAGCTCAACCATGAAGCAGCGCCTGGATAACCAACCAACTGGATAACTCCAGTTAATCACTGGAGCTTGCTGTGTGGAGAGAGTCATGAGGTGGCCCTCGAGCCACCCAGAGTCTAACATGAGAAATGAAATGGGCTCAGGGAGTAAAGATGACAGCTACCGAACCCGCCCACCTGATTTCATCCCGGGGGTGGGGGTGGGGGGTGTCACACGGTAGAAGGAGAAAACTAACTCCCCATGGCAGGCATTTACCCACGTGCAGTATGCAAGTCACTAAATAAATGAGTGTAATATTAATTTTTTTAAGTAGAGCAGGCAACTATAAGTAATACATGTACATTGCTTTACTTAGCTCCGTGACATGAGAGATACTTTTTTTTAATCCTTTATTTTTTTAGTCAGACTAAATTCCATGAGACCTTCCTTTCCAAATGTGATTTAAAAGGTCACTTGGGGCTGGAGAGAACACTGATGGTTCTTCCAGAGGTCCTGAGTTCAATTCCCAGCAACCACATGGTGGCTCACAACCATCTGTAATGTGATCTGATGTCCTCTTCTGGTGTGTCTGAGGACAGCTACAGTGTACTTGTATACATAAAATAAATAAGTCTTAAAAAAAAAAAAAAAAGTCACTTGGGGAAAAGGATGTTGGGGGCGGGAACTGTCTTTCTCTTTCCCAAACATTTAAGAACCATGGTGCTTCTGTGAGCCCAAAAAGAGAAGGTAGACAGCCTGCTCAGCACTTCTGAGCTCCATCCTCAGATACATGTTGCATATACTCAATGGCAGGAAGCTGTGTTCCACCCATACACATATCCTGCCCCCATACCAGCTCAACCATGAGGCAAAGCCTGGATAACCAACACTCAGGCAAGCAGTCACTGAATTTGCATGGCTTCCTATTCCTGAGATGATGGATTCAGATGGACAGAACTCCCTACTGTTGAGAAAGCTCACAGCTCTCTCAATGGTTCTGGAACCCCTTCAGCTCCCTCTTCAAACTTTTCGACCCTCAGGATCTCCTAGCATGATAGACCAGATAAATGTCTTTTTCTGTGAAACAGTTGTGTACATCTGCTTCTCACTACAGACACAAGCCTGGCTCCAGCCCATCACAGAGAATATAGCTTAGTACCACCATAAAATAAGTGAATAAATGGCTGGAATGTTTGAGTGTGGGTGTATATTTAAATGAAAGGAGCACGCCAAAGAACACAGGAGAAAGAAGATGTTTCCAAACATGTGAAGTGGCTTTGTTTAAAGTGGGTGCAGAAAGGAATCCATCCATTTGCACTGAGAGAAGGAACCAGCCATAGCAGGCTTGGCTCCATAGGAAGGGAGCTATGGACGTGGCCTTTCACAGGCAGACTGGAGCCATATGGTGGACAACAATGAAAGCATCCAAGAATAAGAAGAATCTGTGGGGCTGGAGAAATGGCTCAGCAGTTAAGAGCATGGCTGCTCTTCAGAAGGTCCTGAGTTCAAATCCCAGCAACCGCATGGTGGCTCACAACCATCCGTAATGAGTTCTGATGCCCTCTTCTGGTGTGTCTGAAGACAGCTACAGTGTACTTAGATATAAAAAAAATAAATCTTTGGGCCAGAGCAAGATTTTACTTATGAATAAGTTGAAATTCAACAAAATTAAACAACTTCTTTGGGATGAAGGAGCGAAGTGCAGTCAATATGAAGTTGTTCGCCTCTTGGTAAGATTTAAATCAAATATGAACCAAAAAGTGAAGAATTGAGTCTGAAGAGCTTCAACTACAAGATACAATTATTCTGTTCTGAACCTTCCACCTTTTGCTTTTTCTGGAACCCAGGAATATGCAGAGCCAGTCGCAAGGTTTTGTCTTTGTGTTTCTTTTTGGGATACAGTTTCATGTAGCCCAGGCTAGTCTCAAATCACTATGTAGCTGTCTTACTTTGTGCGACCCACCGTATCCCGCCAGCAGGAAGAAGCAGGCCGCACACAGGATCCTTCTACAGCAAAGCTTTATTGCATCTTGTGAGGGAGAGCAAAGCTTCTGGGAGGTGAAGGGCCCCATGCCCAAGACGGGCGTCCTTATATAGGGAAATATGCTCGCCTAGGACATGGCATCATACCATAGGCTATCTCGGGATCAGGCCAGAATGCGTCAAGGGTGGTAAGAGCTCCCAAGGCGGGAACGGGCCCTTACGCTTGCGCACTGAGCTGTTTACCGCTTAGGGTGGACAGGAAACCGGCGCCATCTTGGAATGGCGATCACACAGAGGCCTACAACTTTGGGTTTTATTGCTGTGAAGAGATACCATGATTGTGGCAACTCTTATAAAGGGAAACATTTCAATGGGGCTGGCTTACAATTTCAGAGATTTAGTCCATTGTCGTCATGGCAGGAAGTGTGCCAGTGTGCAGGCAGACATGGTGCTGGAGAAGAAACTGAGAGTTCTACATCTTAATCTGAATGCAGCAGAGGGATACTGACACATTGAACGTAACTAGAGCATAGGAGACCTCCAAGCTCACCCCCATAGTGACACGCTTCCTCCAACAAAGTCATACCTACTCCAACAAGGCCACACCTCCTAATAGTGCCCATCCCTGTGGGTCAATCATTCACACACTTGAGTCCATGGGGGCCATACCTATTCAAACCACCACAGTAACTAAGGAGAACCTTAACTTCTAATCCTCCTGTCTTAGCCTGCAAAACCCTACAACTACAGGTACATACTGCTATGCCTAGTCTATGCAATGCTGGGGATTAGACCTGGGTCTTATGCATCCCAGGCAAGCATTCTACTTGTGACAGCCACAACCGTGATCCCTGACGCTTTGTTTGTTTGTGGGATTTCTGCTGTCTGTCTGAGCCCCTTACACAGAAGTACAATGACAACATTTTTTTTCCTGAGTTTGTGCTCCATAGTCAGTATCCCTGTTATCATTGGTGGCAACAATAACATTTCAAATAGGCTGCTGTTTAACCAAAGAATCAACAAGAATGTCCTACCTCAACTGCGTAAGAATTACAAATGTTTGCTTCATTCTGGTCTAGTTTAGGAAGAGATGTTGTTGGGCTTGAAACTTGTAAAATGGATTTGCTGAAGGCTTGCTTTTATGCTAGTGTGAGTCTGAGCTTGCTCTTAATATGAATGGAACGTGCAGGCTGCTACTCAGACAGCAGTGTCTGTGCCAGCAAAGATATTCTTCTCCAGGCCCAATCTCAAAGGTTAGACATGCATGACGAAAGGACAAACTGACAGAAGAGAAAACACCCCAGATTATCAGAAGTAATTGATGACAGCCTGGTCTAGGTGCAAAGGATCCTGCTTGAAGAAGTGAAACAGCTTACACAGCAGCCAGTTCTTGTAGCCTACAGGCAGGAATGGCACTGCGCCAGACTCCCTTGCAGCTAGAGAAACATGTCTGATCCAGGCATCACAAAAACGCTAGAAGAAAAGTACTTCCTGAGAGAGAAAGGCTCATTATCGATGTTCTACAAGTGTCCCTTTCTTGATTCTTTCCATTATCTCTGAGGATCTAGAATAAAACAGAACCACAGATTTCAGTTTAAAAGAAGAATGCCTAAGTCCCTGAGTGAGCATATGGAACAGTGACCCACCAGGACATCTCGTATCAGACTCTGACATGAATTACAGGCAAATGTATATTGCTTGCACCTGTGTGTTAAGAGGGTAAGAATTATTTGCTACAGCTGCTGACCCTCCTCTAAGGATGCTGCCCATGTTGCTCACTTACAAATTAAATGTTATAAGGACACAGTGTGATTGGAAAAAAAGCTAGATTTATTTGGTACATCCTAGCTGCAAGGAAGTCGGGAAATGTAGCTTTGCTGGTGTTGTTTTCTGAAAGCAGTATTCTGAACATGAACAATTAATCACTAAGCTGTAGAAAATCAACAACCAAAGTGGTATCCTGACAGAAAGCAAACTATTTCTAGAAGTTAGAGCCCAAAAATCCAGTAACTACAATTGACTTGCCAATTTCACAACTAGTCACAGAAATGCAAAATTATGCTCACCCCCAAAACAGGTGAGCAGTAATTTTTAACTACTGTATTGTTAAATACTAGCAAGGTGGTGATAGCACACATCTTTGACCCCAGCGCTTGAGAGGCAGAGGTAGGTGTATCTCTGTGTGTTTGAGGCCAGCCTTGTCTACAGAATGAACTCCAAGACAGCTACATAGTGAGACTGTATCTCAAAAAACAAAACAAAACAAAAACAAAAAAGTTACAATTTGTCAGTGATGTGGACAAATAGTACCATTGTATCACATTGGTGAAAGAAAAGAATTACTGAATCCATTTTGGAGAATAAAGTTGAACACCAAATAGTTAAAGATGGAGACTGAGACTCAACCCGGCAAGTCTGTGTCTAGACATCTTAGCAATAGGGTATTCCACCCTGGCAGCTAAAGAGCCAGAAGTGATTCAAATTGATTTCACACACTGCCCACTGATCACAACTAGTCAGACCAGAGGCCTGACTGAAGGACAATATTCTTCCCTCATTCTACCTCAGGAGGGGGTAAAAACCAACATAGGTTTTCTGTTTTTGTTTTTAACTGAAAACCAAAAGTCTCTAGCACACTTTTTCAATGAACTTCAATTTTGAAAACTTTCCCATGTGACAGCCTCTGTAGAAATAGTGTTTATTTACATTGTGTGAAGATGTATCTCTGTCCTTCCTTGCCTGCCTAAGGCACGCCCTCTGATTGGTTAAAATAAAATGCCTATGGCCTATAACAAAAGGCAGGATAGTAAGGTGGGACATCCGGCAGAGAGAACAACTCTGGGAAACAGAGAGAGGTGGGATATTTGCTGCCGAGATGTGGAGGAAGCTGGACTTGTGAAACTGAGGAGAGGTAACCAGCCATGTCGTAGAACTTAGATTAGTATAATTGAAATAATAAAGTTATGAGCTAGTTGGGAACAAGTCTAGCTTAAGGCCTAGGTGTTAATTAATAAAAATTAAGCCTCCAATGGGGTCAAGGACGCCACAAGAACACCTACAGAGTCAACTAACCTGGGCCCATGGGGACTCACAGACACTGATCCACAGCAACCAAAGAAGATGTAGAGGCTGGACCTACCCCACCACACACACATCTGTAACAGATGTGCAGCTTGACCTTCAGGTGGATACCCTAACAATTGGAGCGGAGGCTGCCTCTAACTCTACTTCCTGCCGTTGGATCCCCTTCCCCTACCTGGACCGCTTGGTTGGGCCTCAGTGAGAAAGGAGGTGCTTAGTCCTGCTGGGACTAGTTGTCCCAGTGTGGGGTGGTCCCAAGAGGGAGGGATTAATGGGGGAGAGAGGTTTGTAAGGGCAGGACTGGAAGGAGAGGAAGAAGGGGGCTGTGACTACTAGGATATAATATGAATTTAAAAATTGGGGGAAAAATAAAATTCGAAGTTACCACATTGGGGAAAAAACAAACAAACAAACAAACAAACTTCCGTGTCATTATTCAGGAACTGGGGCAATATTAGACAAGCCCTATAGTTACCAGCCTCACTGGAAGGCCTTCTCATAATGCAAAGATTTGTTGTCATCAAAGGCTACAAGAATGAACCTTTAGTAGGACAGAAGCCAGAGCTGATGAAAAGGACAGTTTGCAGAGATAAACTTGGGGAGGTGACGATTAAATTGAAGAAAAGTCAAAGCGATTCATCCCTTGCATGACATCCAGACTTGGATATCCATGGTGACATCCTTCCACTTCTTACCCCTGATGTAAAACCGTTTCTCCAGTAATGCGCCTTGGCGTTCAGTTTCAGGGATCCACCCCAGGCAGACATCTTGAGATCCTCGTGTTGGGAAGCAGCCTGAAGGCAAATGGTGACACAGCTGTAATCATCCAGAATGCCCCAATTCAGGCAGGCCTGCACTGTTGGATCCACACTGTCTCCAGGTCAAGCAAAGAATCTACTCCTGGGGCTGGAGAGATCGCTCGCTGGTTAAGAAAACTCGTTCTTCCAGAGGACCTGGGTTCAGTTCCTTATCCCGAAGTCAGGTTGCTCACGATGATGTAAAGTCCTAGTTCCGTGGAGTCTGGCGCCCTCTTCTGGCCTCTGCAGGCAGCTGCACAAATTGGTACATAGAAACTCATGCAAGCACATAGACATAAAATATTTTAGAAGGGGCTACAGTGCCAGTTAAGATCATCTTTCAGATTGTATCCTCACAGAGCATCTAGCTTAATACCTGGCACTCATACAAGTGTTAAATGTTTGCTAAAGGGATGTTTCAGTGACTGGGTCTGGATCGCTTGATGCATACATACTGTTGCTATCTGGCCTGCAAACGAAATTCCAGGATAAGCATGGAGCCAGTAAGTCACTACCGGAGCTGAGTGGTGGTATACGTACAAGGAATGCCTTGTCGGGATGCCAAGAGGAGGTGGAGGAGGAAGATGGGAAGTGTCCCAGCTGGCACAGCTCTGTACATCCTACTGCCAAAGGAAGTGAGGAGTCAGAGAGGCATCTCCAAGCCAACTGGGTGAATTCAGAAGCTGGGAGGTTCCACTCTGTCTCTCTACATAAATAACAGAGGCGTAGTGTTCATTCCCTCCACAGTCCTGTTTCAACACCTTTAACAAGCCAGACAGAGAAGACCAGAGTTCTGATCAGCTCCTCTGGCCTACAGAGAGGAAGAAATAGTAGATAGTTATTAGGATCCAACCTACTTCCTTGCCTGCCTTAGAGCTTGAAGAATAGACTGATGCAAAGATGGGAATCCTAAACCTTCTCTCATGAGGTGCATTACACATCCCTGGGCTTGCATCAAAACACATCCTGATCTTTAAAGGAAGCCAGCTTTGAAAACCCATTTTTTTCCCCAACACTATAGAAGGATCACAGCACAGCAAATGGTGTGTTAAATGGTGTCTAACCTGGGAAAATGGAGTCTAGAAAACAGAGTATTGACAGAAAGAAAAAAAAACCAGAAAGGATCCCAGGGTTAAGTGAGCTCAACTCGGGTCCCCCTTACTCAAAGTTTGAGGCTCCTTTTCCTCTGCCTTCTCCTTGCTCCCCACCCCCACCCCCACCCCCACCCCCACCCCAGATCTAGTAGTTTGCTACTTTTAGCTCCCCTTCCTTCTAGATTCTAGACTGTAGACCTGTGTTGTTTTTCTTCAAAGAAAAAAATCAACTGAAAGTAGTTCATTATTGTCATCGTCATTGTTATAGTTATCTCCTGTTCTGGTTTGAATCTGAACTGTCCCCCAGAGGCAGCAATTTGGGGCTTTGGGGAAATGGTGGCATCATATAGACTCTAAGCTCATCCATGGAGTAATCTATTGATGGGTTCATCAATAAATGGCTATATTGGGAGATGATGGGAATTTTGGAAAGCCTTATAGGAGATAGTATATTCTTAGAAGCTTTCCCTTGTCCCCAGCTCTTCCCTTTCTGTTTCCTGTCACCATAAAGTAAATGGCTACCTCATCCCCAATCTGACCACAATGATGCTCTGACTCACCTCAGAAACACCAAACACCAGGGCTTCCGAAGCCTCTGAAACCATCAGTCCAAAGAAACCTTTCGTCCTTCAAGGAAGCCAAGCCAATAAAACACAGATACAGGGGAACATAACCACCTAGTGCCAAACACCAGGCTAGAGCTGCCCAGGTCCCCGCCCCTCCCTTTGCTTGCCTTGCTAACCCATCACCAGCCCCTTCTAACCCATCAACTAGGGCTTTGTGAGAGTTCACAAAGCCAAGAAAGAAAAAAACCTAGATAAATGCATTCAATGGTGTGATAACTAAAATGCTTTAGGTATACAAATTAAAAAGGGAAAAAAGGCCGGGTGTGGTGGGGCACGCCTTTAATCCCAGCAGTCGGGAGGCAGAAGCAGGCGGATTTCTGAGTTCAAGGCCAGCCTGGTCTACAAAGTGAGTGCCAGGACAGCCAGGGCTACACAGAGAAACCCTGTCTCGAAAAACCAAAAAAAATAAATAAATAAATAAAATAAAAAGGGAAAAAAGGCTTAAGCTAGATTTCTGTTTTCACTCTGCCCAGGTGCCCCGTTCATCCTTGTTAAGGAGAGGAGGAAGTGCCATTGTTGAAAACAAGCATATGTGCAATTAGAAAGTCCACCACTCCCGTTAGGGGTTTGGTGTCCTAAAATGAGTCTGTGTCTTTTGCGGCCTCCACTGAGAAGATGGCATGTGAGTGTCTGGATTGTTTTTTCTTAGTGATCTTGAGGCTCGCAACAGATGAAAGAACACTGGCCAAAGTACACAACGATTGAGGTGAGGGACCTGGGGTCTAGAGCTCCTACCGCTCCTCCAGAGGACCCATGTTCAGTTCCCAGTACCCACATTATGCAACTCACATCTGCCTCTAAGTTCCATTCTAGGAGATCTGATGCCTTCTGGTCTCCAGGCTGCATACACATGGTGTGCATAAACTCAACACAGACACATACACGCCCCCCCTCACACACACACAATAAATAAATAAATGTTTTGTTTTGTTTTTAAGGCAGAGTTTCTCTGTATAGCCCTGACTATCCTGGAAATTGCTCTATAGACCAGCCTGGCCTTGAACTCACAGAGACCTTCCTGTCTCTGCCTCCTGAGTGCTGGGATTAAAAGTATACACCACCACGTCCAGACTATAAACATTGTTTTAAAGAAAAGAAATTAGGGAATTACAAGGTAGACCTCCTTGTCTATAGTTTTACTTCCTGTGTTTCAATTATCATGATTAACCACGATTTTAAAATGTTAAATGGAATTTTCTGGAAATAAAGTTTATAAAATTTAAGTAACTTTCACTATCACTCCACGCTGTTTTGTAGTATTGTTTTTCTTAATGGATCCTGATGCCTAATTTATAAGATTCTGGCATGAAACGCAGAAGTCATTTTACACATTAACTAAATGAAGCATTGGAGTCTACCCCCCATGGATAAGGGAAGACTGTTGCATTCTCTCTGCTTTTAAAAACATTACAATTTCTCTAAAGTAAATTGGTTGGGGCTTTATTTTTGGCTTGTGTGTAGTTTAGTTGTTTGTTTGTTATTTGGGTAATTTGGGACATAATCTTGCCATTTTACGTGAAACTCACTATTGACATCATGTGCAGCCTGGAACTCACTACATGGTTTATGGCAATCCTCCTTTCTCTCTCATGCTGGTTTTAAGATTTACAAACCACACCAAAATGTTTTAAGAGGAAAGAAAGACATTGAGGTGAACCACAGGGTTTTAAGCTTCCTAAATTTCATTCAAAGGAACCCCATTAGCAACAACAGCCTCTTTCTACTAAACTGCTCTGACCTGCCTTAGATACTTCTAGAATTCAGATACTGAATGACATCACTTTAAACACACACACACACACCAGATGGTTCACAACCATCTCTAACACCAGCATTTCCAAACCCTAAAAAACAAAAAAAAAACTGTAAACTCATAAATAGAATCAGAAAGCATCACATTTTGAAGACCAAAGAAGCCAACAGCACAAAATGAGTGACAATAGTTATCAACTGGATCATCCCAAACTTAGCATCAAATCTGTCTCTTCCAAGCTCCTTGAAAGGACACCATTTGAAGGTAACTAAAGTTTTATTACCTACTGATTAGGTGCATCCATTGTTCAAAGTTAAGTTTAACCTGCAAAACATCGAGAAAGCAGATAAACACAATACATATAGCTTCTATTTAAGGAATAGATTCCTTGGGGCTGGAGAGATGGCTCAGTGGTTAAGAGCACTGACTGACTGCTCTTCCAGAGGTTCTGAGATCAATTCCCAGCAACCACAAGGTGGCTCACAACCATCTGTAGTGGGGCCTGGTGCCCTCTTCTGGTGTGTCTGAAGAGAGCAATGGTGGTATACTCATATGCATAAAATAAATTAATTAATTTTTAAAAAAAGAATAGATTCCTTCCTGGAGAATCATGTGAGTAAATAACTATCACAGCCCTGGTATTGAACCACAATAAATCATCCAAAACTGTGCTCTAACTTTACAGACCAAGTAAACATTGGATATCTTGTTTCGTGATAGAGACAACCTGCCCTAGAATTCAGATACTGAATGACATCACTTTAAACACACACATACACACACACACACACACACACACTCACACACACACCCCAGATGGTTCACAACCATCTCTAACTTCAGCTCCAGAGAATCCAACATCCTCTTCTGGCCTCCATGGGCATGTATATACATTTCACAGGCACACAAAATACATATATAAACAAACATTTTTAAAATAGCAGAAAGGAGTCTTTCTGTTCATAAGAGTAATGAAAAAGACCAGCCAAGTTTATTGGAATTGGCTTCTTCAGCATTATGAAATTTATACTCTTATAGCAGGAAGGGACCATTAACTCCAGAAGAAAACAATGGAATCTCAGGAAGAAAACAGTGTAACATTCTAGCATCTCTGCTTCCATCTCCCACGTCCCAGCTTGGTGGGACACTGAAGGTAAGAGGTCACAATATCCGGACGGTAGTTTAGGGAGCAGAATGGGCTCCACTCTCATTAAAGATTATAATGACGTTATAGGGACATAGGTCTCTAAGCAAGGTGCCTGCCGTGAAAGCGTGAGGACCTGAGTGTAGACCCCCAGCACCTGTGCCAAATTAGGATGCGGCAGTGCTGTCACCCTGGAACTTAGGATGCAGACACAGTTAGAGCTTCCTGAGAGCTTCCTGGCAAGCAAACCTTGCTGTGGTGGTGAGATTCAGGCTGAGCGAGAAAGATCCTGTTTCAAAACCTAGGAGAACAAAGGAGGAAGGCAGGTGACACTGAATGGTCACATACACATGCATGTACACACATATGCACACATACTAGCCACACACATATGCATACACACAACAAGTTCATATATGTATAATGTGTGTATATATATTATACATGTATATAACACGTATCTGTTATACATACAGACATGTTTGAAGAATATAGACTCCGGGTAGCTCCCTTGTGCTCCTGAGATACTGAACAGCCTCCGGAAATACCCAGAACAGAATAACTGTTCACAAAAGCCCTCTGGCTGATCACCAGGCTGCAGAGGAAAATAAGAGGTAAAATTGAGCTGTAAACTCTATGACTAGGTCATAAGAGACGAAAGTCACTAATATCTGATGACAACAGTGTCAGTCAACTGAAGTGATAACAACAGTTCAAAACATAGACTTCTCTAAAATGGGAGATAAGACACTATAGACAAAACTCCCAGAACTTCAGGGGAAGTGTCACCCATAATTGCAGGTCATTGTTCCACTTCCGATAGTATATAGTGTCCGGTCCAGCAGGACCTAGTTATTCGGTGGGTTGAGGAGGACCGAGGCGTGTAAGAGAAATGGGTGGGAAGAGAGAAGGGAGACCAAGCACGGGGGATTTTTGCCAAGGTCTCGTTTATTGAAGGCTGAAAGCCTGGTTTTAAGCATACAGTAAAGGAAACAGGGAGGGGTTGAGTCCGGAGAGAAGGACATATGGAGGATGCTGGTTGTAGGCTTGAAACTTCCTGCGATTTATCCCAGAGTCCTGGCGTCTTATCTCGGAATGTTGATTCCTCCTTAGCAGCCCTAGGTGTTTGTTCAGGGCAAGGATCAGCTGGTTCTCAGGAGCAACCTTGTGTGAAAGAAGGGGTGACTCAGCTCCCAACAAAGGGTCGTTTGGCTCTCAGGTGGGAGCTATTGAAGGCCTGGTTTCCCACAGTATAGAATACCTAGAAAGAACGTGGATATGGATGAAGAACCCTTGAACCTCACAATGAAGCAGCCAGACTTACGATGGCTTATCTCAGTGGTCAACTTGACTATGTCTGCATTCAACTAAAACCTAAGCAGCCAGGCATGTCTATGTGGGATTTTCTTCGCTGAATCATTTGAAGTAGGGAGACCCACCCTAAATCTGGGCCACACCTTCTAGTGGCAGCACATATAAAATGACACAGAAGAGGGAAGATTTTGCTTTTTGCTTCCTTGTCCTCACTCTCACTGGCAAGTTCATCTCTCCTGTTGCTAAGGCATTCTTTTGCAAGTATTAGAACCCACTTCTTTAGGATTCTAGCATAGACCATCAGCTCTTGGGAATCCTCCAGGACTCTGGCACCTGATTGACATCCAGCCTTGTGGACTGAGCCACAATCTCTGGACCAGATTCTTGGTCCAGGAACAGTCACTGTTGCCCTAGCCAGACTATATCCTGTAAGCCACATTAACAAATCATCTTTTGAAAGCTAGTTACATAGATAGCTGGATAGATAGATAGATAGATAGATAGATAGATAGATAGATAGATATAATGGATGATAGATGGATGGATGGATAGATAGATAGATAGATAGATAGATAGATAGATAGATAGATAGATATGCTGGATGAATAGATAGATGATAGATAGATAGATAGATAGATAGATAGATAGATAGATAGATAGATAGATTAATATATACAGAGAAAGAAAGATAAATTGTATACTTATTATATCAGTTCTGTTCCTTCCAGAGTTCTAACAGAAGACTCTATAGAATTCTCTATAGAACTTTCTTCTCATGATAGCCATTCTTCTCATATCCAGAATTCAAAAACACACATGAAATATCTGCATGGTAGGACATATTTACAGCACAAAACAACTCTCGATGAGCTTTTAACAGATAAAGCACACCAAGTATCTTCTCTGGCCCCATCAATAAAAGAAAAAAAAATTGGGAAATTGATGACTACGTGAAAATTATAGAAAACACTGCTAGACGGGTGGTGGTGTTGCACGCCTTTAATCCCAGCACCTGAGAGGCAGAGGCAGGCGGATTTCTGAATTCAAGCCCAGCCTGGTCTACAAAGTGTGTTCCAGGACAGCCAGGGCTACACAGAGAAACTCTGGGGAAAAAAAAAAAACCTGCTAAACCATATGTCGAGAAAAACGGAAAATTAGACAATACCATAAGATGAATATCCATGGAACCAGAAAAGCCCAACAGTAGTAGCACTCACAAGGCAGAGGCAGGGGGATCCCTGTGAGTATGGTCTACACAGCAAGTTCCAAGCCATGCAGGACTACATAGTGAGACTTTATCTCAAAAAAAAAAAAAATAGAAAAACTGCAAAAAGAGCAGCAATAGGAAATAAAAGGGATTAGAGTGGGGGGTATAGGAGATTTTCAGAGAGAAAGCTAGGAAAGGAAATAACATTCGAAATGTAAACGAAGAAAATATCTAATTAAAAAGGGATTAGAGTAAAGAAGACACATAAAATATCAAAAAACAATAGAAAGAACTAAATCAAAATGTATATGTTTGAAAAGGCAAATAAATGGAGAAATATTTAACTAGACTGACAAAGAAAAGAAGAAAAGAGATAGTAGCTGGGTTAATAAACTCAAGTATGAAAGTAGGATACTACTATTGAATTTACAGAAATAAAATGACTATAAATGAAGGCTGGAAATGATGTCATCAAATTCAATAACCTAAGTGAAATTCTTCTCAGTACACAAACTATGAAAAATGACTCATAAAGAAACAAAAATCTATGAGTAAACCTGTAACCTATAGAGAGGTTGAATGAGTAATTTTACAATTTTCTACAAAGAAAATCTAGGACAGGTGACTTCACTGTAGAATATTATCAAACATTAATATCAAAACTCTATTAATAGTAATCCTCAGGTTTTCAAGTTCTAGAAAAGGGAAGGACATGCTAACATTTTAATGATTCTACCCATGTTTGTGTTAAAGCCAAGCTATGGCACTTGTGCTGGTTAAGTAAGAGTGGACCCCATAGGCTCACATATTTGAATGCTTGGTCATCAAGGAGTGGCAGTACTTAAGAAGGGTTGGAGGTGTGGCCTTATTGGGGTAGGTGTGGCCTTATTGGAGGAAGTATGTCATTGTGGGTGGGCTTTAAGGTTTCAAAAGCACCAGCCAGGCCCAGAATCCCTCTCTCTTCCTGCCAAGAGGATATAGCTCTTAGCTTCTTCTCCAGCACCATGTCTGCCTGCATGTGGCCATGCTCCCTGCCATGGTGACACTGGGCTAGAACTCTGAAACTGTAAGCCAGCTCCAATAAAATTACATATGTATATATACGTGTGTGTGTGTGTGTGTGTGTGTGTGTGTGTGTGTGTGATGGTTTGTATATTCTTGGGCCAGGAGGTGGCACCATTTGGAGGTGGTCTTGTTGGAAGAGGTGGTTGAAGTAGGTGTGTCACTGTGGGTGTGGGCTTAATACTATCACCCTAGGTGCCTTAAAGTCAGTCTTCCATTAGCAGCCTTTGGATGAAGACATAGAACTCTCACCTCCTCCTGCACCATGCCTGCCTGGATGCTGCCATGCTCCCACCTTGATGGTAATGGACTGAACCTCTGAATCTGCAAGCCAGCCCAAATTAAATGTTGTTTGTTTGTTTGTTTGTTTGTTTGTTTTTATAAGACTTGCCTTGGTCATGGTGTCTGTTCACAGCAGTAAAACCCTAATTATATATATATATATATATATATATATATATATATATTTGCCATGGTCATAGTGTCTCTTCACAGTAATAGAACAGGGTCTAGGACACTATACTCTAAGAAGCCAATATATATGTTGAATTTCTATACAACCAGTAATGAACAATTTGAAAGGAAATTAAAACAATTCCTTTGTCCAACAGTATCAAAAACAGTAAAGTACCTAAGAATAAATTTACCCAAAGAAGGCAAAGATGTATACATCAAAACTGATCAAGCATGCTGAAAATTCTAAAGAAAGCCAAGTAAATAATAAATAAATAAAAATAAATAAATGCCCTGTTATAAATTGGTACCTTAGTAGTACTCCCAAAATATCTAAAGATTTAACCCAAGCTCAATCAAAATCTAAGTACCTTTTGTAAGGGTCGAGCTGAGTGAATGTTTTGAAGGATCCAGAGCAGCCAAAAGCATTGAAAAAGAAGACAGAAGAGGAGAAACCCACACAAACCATCTCACCGCTTAGCGCAAAGCCACAGTAACCGATGCAGGCTAACACTGCATAAAGATGGATCTTATCAGGATGGAGAAATGGCTCCGTGGTTAGGAGTGCTCGCTGCATATCCACAAGGACCTGAATTCAAATCCCAGCACCCACATACCAAGACGGGCATATGCTCACTGTGCCTATAGCCTCACTGGTAAAGGAGTGGTGACAAAGATAGGGGCTCTCTAGGACTTGCTGGCTGCCAGCCTAGCCAAAATTCAGAATCAGAAGGTTCAGAGAAAACCAGCCTCAAAGAAATAAAGCATAAAGTGTTACAGAAGTCATCTCAACTTTCCTAACGCTGTGGCCCTTTAATACAGTTCCTCATGTTGTGGTGACCCCCGACCATAAAATTATTTTTGTTGTTACACCATAATTCTATGAATCATAATGTAAATATCTGATATACAACCCCTGTCAAAGAGTCCTTTGACACCACCCCCCCCCTAATGAGTCACAACCCACAGGTTGAGAACTACTGTGTTAGAGGAAACCACTCAAAACCTTCCTCTGGCCTCTGTGCTTACTCATACATATTAGTATGCACATGCAAAGCATGCACACAAAGGCGTTAGACACAGATCGGTGAAACATAATTGAATGTTCAGAAGTTACTTCCTGGGGGCTGGTGAGATGGCTCAGTGGGTAAGAGCACTGACTGCTCTTCGGAAGGTACTGAGTTCAAATCCCAGCAACCACCCATAATGAGATCTGATGCCCTCTTCCGGTGCATCTGAAGTCACCTACAGTGTACTTATGTATAATAAATAAATCTTTGGGCCGGAGCGGGGTTGACTGGAGCAGAGCGAGTGGGGCCCACCGGAGCAAGCAGAGATTATAAAATACAATTCCCAATAACCATCTGTACAGCTACAGTGTACTCATATACATAAAATAAATAATCTTTAAAAAAGAAAAAAAGAGGGCCAGGTGAGGTGGCGCACGCCTTTAATCCCAGCACTTGGGAGGCAGAGGCAGGCGGATTTCTGAGTTCAAGGCCAGCCTGGTCTACAGAGTGAGTTCCAGGACAGCCAGGGCTATACAGAGAAACCCTGTCTCAAAAAAACAAAAAAAAAAAAAAAAAGAAGAAGAAGCTACATCCTTAGACTGGTTATCAATTGGCCTTGCTGAATGCCAGTGTCACGTGGCTACTCCTAAGGGAGTGTGCTGATCGGGTCACCCCATTCTCTTTCCCTTATAAATTTCCAAAGTTTCTGTTTCTGTTTGTTGTGCTTATTGAGAAAGAATTTGCAAAAAAGGCATACCTGATTATCATCCCTAAGTTCTGATAAGTTTGGAGACTTCTCCCCCCTCCCCTCCTTGTCCTTTGAGTCAACAATTAGCCGCTCTATCAATGACAGCATTAACGGGAATGAAATTCTGCCCAGCCAAGAAGCTGGGGGAGACAAGGTTCAAGGCTCATATGAAGTGCTGCAAAGCGTAGTTATGCCTGGACAGGCCCAAGGTCAGGCATCTCTCGTAACCAGTTTAAGTGCCACTAATTTTCTAATTCACCTTAATCATAAACCTGAGTAGGAGAGATTACCTAATTGACAATCTCCAAGGGAGGGTGAATTCAAAAAACGAGTCCAGCGGGGATCGGAGGCTCACACGCGTAGGAGGGCTCACCTCCAGAGAACCGCTGTTCCCATCGGTGAATCATACCGGCAGAAGGGGGCAAGAGTTAGGCTCAATTCCAAGCTCCGTGTCACAAGGTTATGCATCAACCCGTGGGCAGCAGCTGTGTTTGGCAGGGGAAGCTTCCTCTAATTAGGTATTGCTCCCTGTGGGCCATCCAGAAGGACCTTTCTTTTTATTGCAGTTATTAATCAGCTATCCAGTATTAACAAGATCGGATCTGGAAGTATACAAATCATCTCTCCATCCTTTCTCCTAATCACTCAGCAGGCCACCTTACTAGCTAGCTCTCTAATGAGGAGCTCGGTGACTGACTAACAAATTCACCCCGTTCCTGTCCTTAATGGTCACTTGCGAAATGAGATACTTCCGCTACAGAGGCCCAGGCCATTTGGAGTGCTGAAATCATAGCTTTTCCGTGGCTTTCTGGTAAAACCTTATCTAAATTAGGCAATGCTAAAAATGAGTAATTGAACGTGTATCACACTGAGGAAGTGCCTAGCTAGTGGACTTCAAAAACAAAAAACAAACAAACAAAAAAACTGATTCAACACTTGGAAGTTGTCTTTCTCCAGAGACTGGGTTTCTTTTATCAAAGTTTCATCCTTCCGGAGCCTCGAGGAAGGAAGAAGGAAGGAAGGAAGGAAGGAAGGAAGGAAGGAAGGAAGGAAGGAAGGAAGGAAAGTAATGGGAACGAGGGAGGGTCAGGGAGGAGAAAGATGAAGGCTGGAGAAGAAGAATATGGTCAAAATATATGATATGCTTTTCCCTTCTTTTTTATTTAATTGAAAGTATGGTTTTTATACAGTATTTTCTGATCATGGTTTCCTTTCCTTCATCTCCTCCCAGATCCTGCCACCCCACCTCCCCATCCATCCAACTCCATGTCTTCTTTCTCTCTTTTTAGAAAAAAAAAAAAAAATATATATATATATATATATATATATATCCAGAATAAAAGAAAACAAACAGAAAGAGAGCCCAAAAAAACCACATACACACCGAGAAGCTCACACAAATTTATACACATGAAACTCATAAAACCACAAAAATCAGAAACCGTAATATATAAGCACAAGACCGGGAGAGTAACCAAGATCTAAACTAAGCCCTATGTGAGCTCTCCAAAACATCTCCAGAGAAATCACTGAGTTCATTTTGTGTTAGCCCGCTCCAGCCGGGCACAGGACCAGCACTTTAGTGTGGTTTGTACACTCAGTGAGACTCCATCAGCGAACACTAGTTTTTCTTCACAAGAGGTTGCCAATTGGACATAGCTTCTGGGTTACGGATGGGAGTCTCTTATCCAGTTCCTCTCTCCGTGCTAAGACACCATCTGTCTTAGGCAGATGTCTGATCTGTGCAGGCTCTGCGCATGCCTGGCCCAGTCTCTTGTGAGTTCATACGTGTGTCCTATTGTATCTGGAAGGCACTGTTTCCTTCGTGTCTGCCTTTTATTCCCGCTGGCTTTTACCTCCTCTTCTCCTGCAGAGTTCGCTGAGCCCTGAGGGGAGGAGTTTGATGAAGACATCCTATCTAGGACTGAATATTCCAAGATCTCTCACTCTCTGCACATTGCCTAGCTGTGGGTCTCTGTATTAGCTTCTATCTACTGCAGGAAGAAGTTTTCCTGGTGATAGCTGAGTGAGACCCGATCTACAGGAATTAGCATTCCTTCTAAGCTCCACCCAACAGTTACCTAGCAACAGCCAGGTAGGCGGGGCTTGCTATAAAAGGGTCTGCTTGGCCTCCCTTCCCTCTCTGACTCTGACTCTTTTTCCTCTCAGACCCATTTCTCCCTCTCTCCCCTTCCCGCTCCACCCTCTTCCCCCTTCTCTCTTCTCTCTCTCTCTCTCTCTCTCTCTCTCTCTCTCTCTCTCTCTCTCTCTCTCTCTCTCTCTCTCCCCCCTTCTGTCTCTATTCCCTTCTCCCTTCTCAACTCCCCGTCCCATGCCCCCAAATAAACTCTATTCTATACTGTACCTGCTGGTACTTCGGGGAAGGAGTGCCTCAACATGGGCCCACTGAGGTACTACCCCCTCCCACCGCACCATTCTGCGCTCTATAAAACATATCCTGGATTTTATATAACACCTCATGTGGTGTCTTGACTCAGATTTACAAACTCACATGTTCACATTTCCTGCTGCCGCATGAACTTTCCAGCCATCAGATCACCAGACCTCTCCATGAAAACACCAGCAAATTGGTCAGCTTCCCCCATCGGTCAGTGTAAATGGCCCCTGGTCCCAAGGAAGGGCTGTGGAGCTCACAGCCACCCTCTGGTGTCCTGGGGGATAGAGGTACCACAGTCACATGCGTGCTAGCTGCTGGAAAACCCTAGGCCTAGGTAAACCATCCCCGCTTGGACACTGGCCCTGCAGCTCATCCCCTAGGTCACCTCATGATAACTTGATAACCTAGCCCGGCTGCCCGTTTTGTTCTGAGTTATTAATTTACCTTCGGTAAGTGGCAAGAGGTAATTTTAATATCTTCTGCTCTCACTCAAACGGACTATCTTAGCAGCTACTTCCAGGCTCCCTACTGGGACGCCTCCTGGTCTTAAAAGCTTCCAAATTCACACACTAAATTTGGCCCCAATGCCCACTAGATAATAACTCTAGATAGCCGCTTAATGGCAAAAAAAAAAAAAAATCACTTTTGCTTCTTGCCAGCAATCCAGAAAAACAGTATTCTATGTCCAGGCTTTTAATTCACCTTCGCTCCCAACTGCTTTATTCCTTGATCCAACTACCTCACCCTCTGCTCTCAGCTCCCTGCCTTTGACTCTGAACAGTACTCTCCAGATACTATTTCAGACTTAACTCACTCTGCCACCACCATCGCTGCCAGCTGTTTGCTCCAGCAGTTTCTACTTCCTGGGGAATTTCTATCTCAGATTTCTTTCCAATCTGGTCTGCACCAGCTCAAAACCAGCTGTAGCAGGAGAAGAAATCCTTGTACTCCACTTAGACCTGCTGCACTGTGCCAACGTAGTGGCACCAGAGGCTGCCTTTGGTGACAGGGGACATCTCCTCACATACACATAAGGCCCTGGGTACCAGACAAACCGTGTCTATTTGTCTCTTTGTTTGTCTCTGCTGACACATAGCCACGCTTTGATAAATAAATGTCTTTCCATTCTAAGGTATAACTAACACGTGGCTTTCCACCACAGGCAGAGATAGCTTCGGCGCCATCTTAGCTAAGGGCAGTCACATGGCTGGCTGTAGCTTCAGCACCATCCTGGTTAAAGGCAGTCTCACGACTACCCACCATCTTTGTTATGGGCAGTCCCCACTTCACACCAAGTCTTTAGGAGAACAGCCTGACTTAAAGTCTCCAAAGACACTTTTCAATTAAGATAAAATTTTCATGTGGTTTCTATCCTACCTTGATAAATAATAATTTAATTTAATACTACCTTAAAGATTTACAACAGCAGAAAGGTTAAAGACCACTGCCTTAAAGAAATGTTCAGCCTTGTTTTTGCTACTGTTATTAAGTTATAATGTAAACCTCTTTGTTTGCTAGATACAATCTAGAGCAAATAATTAAAAACAGACACAGACTGTCTCATTCAGATATGCTTAATAGATACTAGCACTCAATCTTGTCAGAAATCTGCTAAATGTAACATTAAATGCTTAAGCTTATGATAACAGACAGAAACTCCCAAATTCTAACAGCGACTGTCCCCCATCCCCAAAGGTCTCTGAGAAGACATGGGCACAGCGACAAAGGACTCTACCTGGATTGTGCTATGATAACTACTGAGAAAGACTTCTCCATCGCCTTGCCTGCTGCCAGGGTTCAGCCTAAACTGTGGACAAGTAGAGGACACCCAGAGAATTAAAGGTCTCATATTGCCTAAGTCAAGGTGAGTCATCTCTCCCACGTTCCTCCCCCACAGGAACAAAAAGCCATCCATCTTCTGGGCCTGATAGCCATACTATCTCTGCCCAAGTTGTGATGGAGACCACAGGGCCCTGGGAGAACTGTGTATGTAGTGGACTAGAGACCAACCTCTGTCATTTTAATTTATATATGACATCTAGATTATAACTTATTCTTCCCAGATTTCTGACTACTTTGGCAGCTAAACTAACTGCAGCTTGACAGCTGGAGAAAGACCTCTAGCTCCTTACCCCAAGGTAACCCACCACCTCATTAGCTCATTAGTCAACACATTAACTAGGTAAGACTACCAGATCTCTTATCAAAAACGCAGACAGGTTTGCCCTGTTCACAGGCTTCACAGTAAAGGATACCCAAGTTCAGATGTAACCTTTCACAGATGTCACCGTCTACTACTTCCTTATCTAACTCAGTTTCCAAGGACTAAGTGCTTCCTTCATATTTCTTCTCATTACTATGCCACTATTATATTGCGACTTCAAAAGTTCAAAACCCTAACATTTATCAATAGAGTTCTTATAAATCAGCCTAACCCTAATAAAACAATCCACTATACAATCCACTTTTATAATCACAAGTTCAGATTTTAAGTTTCGTTTGGTTGTCTTCTAACTATAGACTTAAAGTGTTTCTCTTGCTAAACCTACGCCATCAGCTATCATAGTTACATAGTTCCCTTTGGTTGTCTTTTAACCATAGACTTAAGGTGTCTTTCATGCTAAACTATCTGATCAACTATCATATTCACAAGGTCATCACAATTTTTTAGTTTCCTTTGATTATTTATCAAATATAAACTTAGTAAAGCTTCTTATGTTACTAAACTAATATACATTCAGCCTTCTAACCAGAGGGAACAGCCTCTCTTGTTCCTTCTGCTCCATGAAAGGTTTTTGTCATCCCTGAGGTCAACTCAAAGACCATTCATACTGTTAACAAATTTATCTCTTTTAGAAACTTATAAGCTTCAGGAAACACACTCAGATCTACCTCTCATGGACCAAATAGACTCCCTCCAGATAAGTATACCTGCCAGTCAATAATCTACATTCCTACCTGTCTTAGTCAGTGCTTGTAGTCCTGCACAAAACATAATGACCAAGAAGCAAGTTGGGGAGGAAAGAGTTTATTCAGCTTACACTTCCACATTGCTGTTCATCACCAGAGGAGGTCAAGACTGGAACTCAAGCAGGTCAGGAAGCAGGAGCTGATGCAGAGGCCATGAAGGGATGTTACTTACTGGCTTGCTTCCCCCTGGCTTTCTCAGATTGTTTTCTTACAGAACCCAGGACTGCCAGGCCAGAGATGGCACCACCCACAATGGGCCCTCCCACCCGTGATCACTAATTGAGAAAATGCCTTACAGCTGGATCTCAAGGAGGCACTTCCTCAATGTGATAACTCAAAGCATTTCCTTTCTCTGTGATAACTCCAGCTTGTGTCAAGTTGACACACAAAACCAGCCAGTCCACTACCTGTTACATATTCCAAAGGGTAGGATTCCTCACCCATTCTCTGGTTTTGGGACTGCCCTCACCCCAACCACCAAGACCTAATGGTTTCAAGTGTACAGCTAAGAAAACGTTTTTCTCCCAACCCTACTTTATTCTCTACCTCTAATATATATGTGTTTCAGCATCTTGCCAAGTCCAGGCACTTATTCAACACCTACATCCAGGACAGCTCCAGAGACGCAACCCACAGATGCTCAACCTACTCTCACAGATACAGAGACTTCTGTTGGACCTGTTCCTTCCTACCCACAGATGGTCCCACAGACCCTAAACAGCAAGGAAACAGCCAACTCTCCTAAGACTAGACCAACATTCCCATCTCCATTTTCTTAGGTTTCCCAGAGACATGTCACCCCAAAGTTAGCAGGAAATAGCTAAAGATTGCAATGACCCTATTCCTGCTTCACCATCAACCTCTTTCTAGTTTCTCATTTTTTTAACTAAACCAAAATGGAAGAATGTCAGCATTCCTTCTAGGCTCCACCCAACAATTACCTAGCAACAGCCAGGTAGGCCGGGCTTACTATAAAAGGGACTGCTTGGCCTCTCTTTGCTCTCTGACTCTCTGACCCTTTCTCTCTCTCTCCCCTTCCCCCCTCCTCCACATGTTCCAGTCTCTCTCTCTCTCTCTCTCTCTCTCTCTCTCTCTCTCTCTCTCTCTCTCTCCCCTCTCCTTCCCTGTCCCTTCTCTTTGTCTGCCTCTACTCCCTCCTCAACTCTCCTTCCTATGCCCCTCAAATAAACTCTATTTTATACTAGACCCATCATATGGCTGGTACCTCAGGGGAGGGATGCCCCCACCACCACACCATACCACACTGTATAAAACATATCCTTGGTTTTATAATATACATCGACAAGTATAGCAGATTGCCTTAGGAGTCACCATATTGCTATGTATCATTAATAGAACAAAAGGATTTGGTTTTCCCTAGGTCTGGTCTATCTAGTCTCAGGTCTCACAGGTTTTCATATTTCTTGTGTATGTATGACATTAGTCTCAGCATGCAAAACTGATTCTGTCCAAAATGTAGAGGCCTGCTGCCTCTGCAGGGAACACAGTATCACGCATTGAAAACAAGCAGCTGACCATTGTGCGTATAACTCCAATTCTAATGACAATGCACTAAGCAACACTAGCAATCGGTTCACGGTTTTCGAAGAACCACAGAAGGTCATATCTGCAATCCGCATCATCCTCTTGTCTACCTAAACGAAATATGCAGTCAGCTATTGTGTAAAAGGGAAATGATACGTGGTTGTTGGCCACTCATTCATTTAGGATGTACTTACTGGACGCCTACCATAAGGCAAGAATCATTTGAGTGGTGTGAATACAGAGCAATAAAGACAAAAACAAAATAAAACACCCTGGCCTTGTGCATCTTACATGCCAGTGGATAATAATATAAAGATGTAGTGGTGTGAGAAAAATCCAATAAGGTGAGAAAGACCTAAGGCAGAAGTAGACAGCTGTAATTTCTAATAGAACATGATTTTTTTTTCATTCTTTCCCAACCTTCTGCGTGTAAACAATACATCTTTATCATATGTCCCATAACACCCCCCTATCCACTCCTCCGAGGATCTACACACCTCCTCCCTGCAGATACGCCCTTATCACCCCCGACTTCCTCCAGGAACCCACAGAGTCTCTCCCACACACACCCCACGCCCTCTCAATGTGTGCCTGTCCCCCTTCACGACGATTGAGTTCTATAAGTGCTGCCTGCCAGGGTGCTGACTGGTCTTGCTGACTTGATCCTCTCCCCGTAACCATAGTTACCATGAGTTCAAAAGTACAGTAGCTGAGGGCACCCCGAAAGCAGCGTTTTCACGTCCCTCCTCCCCATCCTCCCGCTCAGACAGACACTCTGCCCCTCCTCCCTGAGGTTCCATGAGCTTTGGGAGAGTGATTGACGCCCCATTTAGCACTAAGCACTTGGTGTGAGCCGCCTGGTTGGGGACACGGGAAGGCTTGCACTGCAGCGCAGCATGACCTGACCTAACTCATGCAAGCTGTCTGTCAGAGGGCACAGGACTGAAGTGACCAGCGACAGCTTAGACGGTAACAGAAGAGTTGACAAACGCTCCAAATGCAAGTATATTTTGGTATTTGGAAAAGAGTCAGGTCCCATATGACTGAAAGTATAAAACCAGGGATTAGGGAGATGGCTCAGTCAATAAAGTGTTTATCTCACAGCATGAGAACCTGAGTCTAGGGGGCTGGAGAGGTGGCTCGGCGGTTAAGAGCACTGACTGCTCTTCCAAATGTCCTGAGTTCAAATCCCAGCAACCACATGGTGGCTCACAACCACCCGTAATGAGATCTGACGCCCTCTTCTGGTGCATCTGAAGACAGCAACAGTGTACTTACATATAATAAATAAATAAATCTTAAAAAAAAAAAAAAAAAAAAAGAACTTAAATCTAGATCCCCAGACCCTCATAAAAGTCAAACACAAGTGCGTGCACCCACCTTCAGTCCCAGTGCTGGGGAGGGAGACAGAGGCAGGAGGAGCCCTGGACTTTACTGGCCAGCTTACCTAGCCAAACACTTAAGTCCCAGATTCAGTAAGGGAACCTGCCTCAAAAATTAAAGTGGAAATTAATTGGCGATAGCTCTCAGTGTCAACATGTGGCCTAAAGAAAGCCGGCACACACCACAAACACACATGATCATGCACACACGCACATACACGTGTACACACACACAAACATACATCATTTATAGCAGATGTTACACCCATTACCATGTCAAAGAACTTTTTGTGTAAAAAGTAACTTTAGAAGAAATAACTTATAGCTCATAACAGTCTGTAAAAAATTATCCACATAGAAGGTCTACAACAGCATAACCTGATGAATATTAACAGTTTACGAGAGAAATAAATTAATGTAATTAAAGGGATTGCACTGTCCTGCAGTAGGAAGTACTCCTACTTTGCAAAGTGGACCATTGCTGCCCTCTAGTGGCACAAGAAAACATGAGCTTAGAAACCAGCACAGCCAATGCCTCAAAGAATTACACGTTTCTTTTTTTTTTTTTTTTTAAGGATCTTTTGCTTTTGTTTTGTTTTGTTTTTTACAGATTCATTATTATTATATGTAAGTACACTGTAGCTGTCTTCAGACACACCAGAGGAGGGCGTCAGATCTCATTACGGATGGTTGTGAGCCACCATGTGGTTGCTGGGATTTGAACTGAGGACCTTTGCAAGAGTAGTCAGTGCTCTTAACCGCTGAGCCATCTCTCCTGCCCTAAATACGCGTTTTCAACTGTGGATTTTCTTTCTACCATGAGTTGCTTCATCATAACTTTTTCTTAAGATGTATTATTTTTTTATGTGTATGACTATTTTACTTGCATGTATATCTGTGTACCATATGCATGTCTGATGCCCACAGGAGTCAGAAGATGTTATTGGATCTCCTGAACCTGGAGTTTCAGATTGTTGTACGACACCATATAGGTGCTGGGAACTGAACCCAGGTCTTCTGCAAGAACAGAAAGTGCCCTTAACTGCTGAGCCATCTCTCTAGCACTCCAATTTTTGATGGGTGATATTATGAACAATCCTATAACATGGAAACCAGGCACTGCCCTACAGTTATCCATAAAACCCATTGATTAATGTATTACAATTATTATATCTATAAAAGTGAGTAGTGAAGTCTGAATGTATGTGTGACTCAGTACTGAAGCTAATGCTTGCCACAGGCAAGACCCTGGGTTCAGGTCCCAGCAACATCAAAATAAAAAAAGGAATAAAGGAAGACAGACAGACAGACAGACAGTATTAGCAGTGATATCAACAACATAAATCTTTCCTGTGTTCAGTTCATACACAAGCACACACACAGACTCACAGTCACACACACTACACACACACATTCTCTCTCTCTCTCTCTCTCTCTCTCTCTCTCTCTCTCTCTCTCTCTCTCTCCTTCCCTCCCTCCCTCTCTCCCTCCCTTTCTCTCAGTCTACACACCAGGATCTAGCCTCCAGCTCTTGTTCCAGCAGCACCGTGTGTGCTGTGGTGCTCTGTTCTG
The DNA here is from genome assembly GCA_902729485.2 of Mus minutoides. Taxonomy (NCBI): domain Eukaryota; kingdom Metazoa; phylum Chordata; class Mammalia; order Rodentia; family Muridae; genus Mus; species Mus minutoides. The sequence continues at coordinate 97,961 of CACVCL010018601.1, read as the reverse complement.
CATCAGCTCCTGCCTCCAGGTTCCTGCCCTGCTTGAGCTCCAGTCCTAGCTTCTTCCAATGATAAACAGTACTGCAGAAGTATACACTAAATAAGCCCTTTCCTCCCTGAGTTGCTTTTGGTGATATAGCCCTAACCATGACACCATCCTCCCCTTCCTCTTATAAAAGTTATCTCTACATCCCAAAGGCAGCATTCATGAACCCAAGAGGTTTCTGAGAAATATAGGTGCATTTCCTTCTGTTAGCCTATTGGATATCCTAGAGAACCTCCTTCCTCCCTCTTAGGCAACCTTTGATCTCTATAGACTGTAAGCAAGGACGTTCCCAAAGCCACTTATTTAAAGCCCTGTTATGGGCTCCTCCAAAAGCAGGGGTTGCCTACTCACCCTAGATTTATTCCCTGAAGAGCCATGAAGGCAGTCTTACCGAGACAAAGATATACTTCATAGTGACTCAGTTACCTACCCATGCAGAAAGATGGAAGACCATGTCCAGATGGCAGGTCTTCTGACGGCCATGTCCTGAGTCCACATTTCAGCATGAATCTCAATATTCTACAAACCCAAGCAACACTGAAGATATAAACTGCACTCATCTGCCCGGGCAATGATGGCACATGCCTTCAATCCCAGAACTTGGGAGGCAGAGGCAAGTGGATTTCTGAGTTCAAGACCAGCCTGATCTACATAGTGAGTTCCGGGACAGCCAGGGCTATACAGAGAAACCCCGTCTTGAAAAAACAAAACAACAACAAAAACAAAAACAAAAAAAAAAACCTGCACTCATCTGACACTGTTGTCTGGAGTGGCCATGACATAAACATGTGTCCAAAATCTGTCTACATTGCTAAAAATTGGGGAAATTAAAATATGAGCAGCATCTTCAATAAAGGTATAAACGGATTAGAATTATGCTATCATGCTGTGAAAAGGATAGACATATTTGCTATGAAAAATGTTTGGAAGCCATGACTTATAACCAAAGAAACTGCTTGCTTCTAAGTGGAGAGGCCATCCCCAGCGCTGGAGGGGAGGATGCAATGGACAGCCAGCACTGGAGGGGAGGATGCAATGGACGGAGTAGGGAACACCAAGTTTTCCTCTACTTTTTATATTATTTGAATCTTCTACAGGGAGAAAAACTTCTATTACTTTTACTTCTTATGGAATATGTATATAATACTTAAAATCATTAAACTATATAAGGTCACAAATAATTCAGTTTTTAATACAGCTCAACAGTGTGTGAACTAGTGACAAGACCACTCTATGATAAGAAGAAGAAAAAGAAGAGGAGGAGGAGGAAGAAGAGGAGGACGAGAAGGAGGAGGAGGAAGAGGTTTTGTGTGTTGGCTTGGTTTGGTTTGGTTTTGGTTTTGGTTTTCTGTAGACATGAGGGAGAGAATAGCCAGAGGCATCTGGAACAGTGCAGAGCAGAGAAAGAGGGTAGGTAATGGAACATGGCCAGCAGACTCGACCTGGCAACGAGAGAAGCAGGAGCAGGACAGAAAGGGGGCAGAGGGGGAGCAAGAGATGAAGACAAAGAGAGTGTGGACAACAAACAGAGGGGGCATAGCCCAAAATAACAGGGTTATAAGGAAAATGAGGAGCTAGCTGGGAGAAGAGAAGCTCATAGCTAGAGAAATGTAGGGTAGGAGAGGAGAAAAAAGCTAAGAAGAATCAGGATGTCAGGGTGGATTCTGAAGTGTGCAGTAGGCACTTGTGATCCTGAGGCCTGGAGGCCAGCAGTTGCTTTTGTTTGCTATTAGGCACCACAGATAGCCATGTATCCCTTCTGCCAGTGATGAGGGAAATGGATCCTTTAGTAGAAGGGAATCAGCACAACTTCCCGAGGGACGCTGTCTTTAGCCCAACTGTCAGAATTTGTGGAAACAAAGTTTCCTTTGGACCTTTGAAAAGAATGTAATTTTTTTTTAAAGATTTATTTATTTATTTATTTATTTATTTAGTATGAGAGTACACTGTAGCTATGCAGATAATTGTGAGACTTTGTGTGGTTGTTGGGGAATTGAATTTTTAGGACTTCTGCTCACTCTGATCAGCCCTGCTCGCTCTGGTCAACTCCACCCACTCAGTCCTTGTTTGTTCCGGCCCAAAGATTTATTTATTATTATACATAAGTACACTGTAGCTGACTTCACACACACCAGAAGAGGGCATCAGATCTCATTACTGGTGGTTGTGAGCCACCATGTGGTTGCTGGGATTTGAACTCAGGACCTTCAGAAGAGCAGTCAGTGCTCTTACCCGCTAAGCCATCTTGCCAGCCCCAAGAATGTAGTTTAATATATAAATAATTTAAGTTATTAAGTATTCATACTTTTCAATAGTATAGAGTACAAGGAAGAAACCAAAGATGGAGCTAATGACAATAAATAAGTAAATATTATCAAACCTAAAATTATAATCAGATATTAAAGGTCTAAAAAAGTAGATAAGTAAAGTGATCAAGCCGGGTGTAATAACAGCAATATACCTACTGTCTCAGCACTCAGAACACAGAGACAAGAGGATTCTGACTTCCAGGTCAGCCTGTGTTTGGTAAAAAGATGCTGCCTCCATTTTTAAAAAATAATAATTTTACATTTAAAATTTTTACTTTGGTAAAAGATGGATTTGTTCTCAAATGCCTAGACATGGTAAATTCCACTTTCTAGTAAATTAGAAAAAGAAGATTTGTGTTAGATTTTTGGAAACATTCACAACAAGAAGCTGCAGCAGGCTCTCTGATGCCCAGACAGGAGGCAGGAGAGAAGAATGTGTGTTGGTTTATAGAGCCAATATTTTAATATGCATGAACAGCAACTGGTGGGGTTTTTTTAATCCTGCTCACTCTGGCCATATTTATTTCATATATGTAAGTACACAGTCACTGTCCTCAGACATAGCAGAAGACAGCATCGGATGCCCATTACAGATGGTTGTAAGCCACCAAGTGTTTGCTGGGAATTGAACTCAGGACCTCTAGAAGAGCAGTTGGTGCTCTTAACCCTCTGAGCCATCTCACCAGCCCCCAGCAGCTGTTTTTTAACCTGATCTTCTTACAAGTTGGACTGGGCCTATCACGCAAGGAAACTCAAAAATTGGGGGGAGGGGGGAGACACCCTCCTGAAGACATCACAGAACAGGCACAATCACAGGACCCAACTGCACCGTCCATATGTGTGTAAACACACATCAGCAGGCGTTACCTTGGCAGGGAGTACATCAAGATGTATGCTTGCCCCGGATTGGATGGTTTGATGAAGGTTGGAAGTATGTATCCTTTTGAGTTTGCTTTTATAAGCAAGCACCTGGCCAACCTAGCTCATGACCAGTGTCTGGAAACCTCTGAATGGACCTAGCCAGAATCCATCATTCTTATCAGTATACAATTAAAGCTTGCAAGTTTGGCTCAAAATTCTGGTAATGGTCTTATTCTCACCCACTGAGAGGAAGAGGCCGGCCAGGAACACAGAGAGAGACTGAAGAAGGGGAAGAGAGAGCTGGGGTAGCTCCTCTTAAATACCTTGCTCATGCTCTGTACCAGGTGATGATGTAAGCTGTTGCTAGGTCGCTGTTGGGCAGAGCCTAGTGGAATTGTCTGGAAGCCAACAGCTGGGAGGGGGAAACGTGAGGCAATGCTATACAAAGTGTTACAGCACCAACTGTTGCTTCCTGGAGAGAGACAAGGACAGAGAAGGGTGCTAGTGAGGAGTCACAGGCACATGCGTGTAGACAGGTCGAAAGAGTTGCCAGAAGTTGTACTGTGTAGTCATTCCTGACAAGAGGAACCTTTGGTTCTCCCTGGGTCACATAGAAATGATTCACCGCACAGGATCTCCCTCTGACACAGCTACAGAACTTCCTGGACTTTTGAGTTTCACTATCAGGGCTCCCGGCAGCTACTCACTAAGCCAAAATCTCAGACGTGACAAGAGACTCTTGTGTTTTATTCACATTCTCGCACTAGACAAGTGACCTGGTGTCCAAGAGGAAAAAGGGACCTGCTTATGTTGGTATCTGTTAAGCTGCTGGCTTGCACAAACTGGTCTAGCTAGGAAGCAAAACCCCCACTAACGAACACTGTTACATAAGCCTCCAGCCAATGTGAGCTTTTCGTGCTACTGAACAAACAGGTCAAAAGGGGGTTTGTGGCACTGGCCAGGGTAACTCATCCTAACTACCCTGGGAAAATGTAGCTGCTTCTACTCAGTCAGAACAAAGGAGACTGCATCTCCTTGAATAATCTTTCAGGTCTATGGTATAACCAACCTATTATTAGCTCTCTTCTATTACAGGGGATCCTGGTGGTTTTCCTGAACCTGGCCATATGGCTTTTTTGTTGTTGTTTTTGTAGTAAATAGTTCCTTAATTAAATCCTCACAATTATTCTGCTTTTAGCTGGGTGGTGATAGCAGACATTTAATCCCAGCACTCTGAGGCAGAGAGAGGTGGATCGCTGAGTTCAAAGCCAGCCTGGTCTACAGAGAGAGATCCAGGACAGCCAGGACTACACAGAGAAACCTTGCCTTGGGGGTTTGGGGGGGGGGGAATTATTCGGCTTTGATTGTGCCATCTATTTCTTGCTGTGACCCTACTTGATATTTCAGATACCAGAGACATAGCCTTGAACAAAATAGAAGAAAAAAATCTTATAAGGAAATTGAATGAGAAGTACCAAAATTAATCAAGAAAACTAGGAAGAGACAGGAACTATCTGGAAAGGTGATAGGTAACAATGGTAAATTGTTACCATTAGACCTTACTAAATGTTACACTCTGATACTATATCCTGTGTCAGATAGTGTCTTAGTTAGGGTTTCACAGCTGTGAACAGACAACATGACCAAGGCAACTCTTGTAAGGACAACATTTAATTGGGGCTGGCTTACAGGTTCAGAGGTTCAGTCCATTATCAAGGTGGGAACATAGCAGCATCCAGGCCAGCATGGTACAGGAGGAGCTGAGAGTTCCACATCTTCATCTGAAAGCAGCTAGCAGAATACTGGCTTCCAGGTAGCTAGGATGAGGGTCTTAATGTCCACACCCACAATGACACACCTACTCCATAGGGACACACCTTCTAACAGTGCCACTCCCTGGGCCGAGCATATCCAAACCATCACAGATAGCCTTCTCTTACTATGGACCCATGAAAGTTAACAGCTTTGGGGTCAATAAGTACACCAGAGTAGCACTCTGCAGACAACAAGTTGCCTCCAAAGTCCTCTGAAGTGTTGTGCCTTTTCTTTTTAGAATGGGTGGCATGCAAAACAGCCCTGTCCTGTCTTGCCAAGAAGGAACAGTCAGCGCTGTAACACATGGTAAAGTGCGGAGTCACCTCTCCCCTCTTAGAAGTTTATCTCATCTGGTCTGCCAACCTTCCTCTGTCTTAGTGTTGCAGCTTTCATCTCTAGAGGTGACCGGAGGTTAGAATGGCCTAAGAGAAGGGGGTTCTTCATATCCTCCATGGAGGGATAGTTCAGCATACTCTGTACCACTGGATCCCTAGGAATCTCACTACAAGGCCCAAGAAATTTTGTCTGATCTCTTTCTCACCCTCCAGCACTGTTTACCTGGGGCAATCGGTTTGATATCATCTGTGTCGTGGACTGGTGGGAAGTCTTAAGAGAGTCATGTTCTCAGATAGTGACTAACTTCGTGATGACACGGGGCCAGAGAATGAATATCCTCCTGAGCTAAGAAAGGGAGGGTGTACTGATGGCCTTGCCAGCTGCGAGATGCCTCTGGCGGGGCTGTACTGAGAGATAGAGAGAGAAAGCATTTGTCAGTATGGCAGCTGCACACCTGATGTTAATGGACTGAAGCAATAAAATCACAAATGCAATTGGAGTCACCTCTCAATAGTTTATGACTAATATTCTCAAAGATGTGCTTTCTACACAGGCCAAGCAGTGAACTAAGTGAGGATCCTAACCCTCCATCCTTCAAGCCTTTAATGGTGTGGTAGTTTGAATAGGTAGATCAAATGCATAGATCATGCATTTGAATGCTTGGCTCATTGGGAGTGGCACAATTAGAAGGTGTGGCCTTGGAGGAAATGTGTGTCTGTGGAGGCTGGCTTTAAAGTTATGCCCAGTGTGGTACACAGTTTCCTTCTGCTACCAAATTTGGAGATGTGGAACCCTCCTATCCTTCTCCAGTGCCATGTCTGCCTGGACACTGTCATGCGTCCCACCATGATGATAACCTCTAAACCTCTGAATCTGTAAGGCAGCCCCCTATTAAATGGTTTTCTTTACAAGAGTTGCTTTGGTCATGGTGTCTCTTCACAGCAATGGGAACCCTAAGACAGACAATATTGCGTATCTCCACAATCCCTCCAGAAATGGGGTGTTGCTTTCACTTTGTCTTAAGCATACATGGTCATACATTTGGGGAGGCTGTCAGTCTGAAAACACAAGCAGGCCCATGCTCTTTTCGAAGGTTCCGGGAAAGGATCTGCCCCAGGCCTGTCTCCAGGCTCCTGGTAGCTTGCTAACATGTGTCATACATTTGTTTGTGACAACATAATTTCAATCTTCGCATGATGTTCTGAGTATGCATTTGTGTCTCTTTTCTCCCACATTGTGACAGGAGTTGTAATGGTTGATTGCCAACTTGAAGGGAATGAAAACTCTCTGGATTAGTAAAGCCAGCCTTGGTGGTGAATACACATGTGCTAACACCATCACCACCAAAAGAAGAATACTGGGTGTCCTGTGACACTACAACAGTTATAGCCATCACTAGGCCACAGGAAACTTTCATCTCCATGGTAACCTGATAGGAGCAGAGTCATACACGCAGTGAAGTGTGTGCTCTGGACTCTCCCAAGGTGGGTGGCTTATATGATAAATCCATCCTAAAATGTTGTTCTCCTGAGTATGTGATGGCACCTGGTGTGCAGCTCTCTCCCCCCATGGGTCACATACTGTACCCTTTGGTGCTTCCTGGAATATGGGTCTAGATGTGAGGTAGAGAGGGTGGGAAGAGCTCCTGGGAAGACTCAGAAGTCCCTTGCAGGAACACATCTGTAATTGCATGCCCTGCAGGCAAAGCAGCATGGTCTTCTCAGAGGTGGAGCTATCACTACTGGCAAGGAAGACACAGAACTTAGGGCTTTAAACCCTGGCCTAGACAGAGACCTTTATCTCCATTTCTATTCATTGGAACTGCAACTTCTCCAACCTGTGATCTTCAACTGAAAATAAAAAAACAGTCCTTGGTGAGTTGGGACATTTGAAGACTTTAGTTTTAAAAACTGGGTTGGTTTTGTTTTGTTGTTTTGTTTTTAAAACGGAGGCCCTCATCCACCCTGAAGGTTTTTTTTTGTTATTTTGTTTCTTAGTGATTTTGTGTGTGCATGTGTGTGTGAATAAGGTGGGGAGGGGGGAAGGGAGGGAGGGAGGGAGGGTATGTTGGTACCCTCACAGGTCGGATCTCCTGAGCAAGAGTCAGAAGCTGCCCAACCCAGTTACTGGGAAGCAAACTCTTACGGATTCTCTAGCCCTCTAAGTTTTTGTTTTGTTTTGTTAGAGATGGGGTCTCTCACTGTATAACCTTGGCTGGCTTCCAACTCAGAGGTTTCCTTCTGCCTCTTAAAGGTATGTACTGGTACTCTTAGCCTGTTTTGTCAGTTTTCAATTTAAAGTGTGTGTGTGTGTGTGTGTGTGTGTGTGTGTGTGTGTGTGTGTGTGTGTGTGAAGGCTCCCTTGGAGACCAGAGACAACCACATCCCCTGGAACCAGCGTCTAGGCCAGTGTGAGCTGCCTGACATGGGTGCTAGGAACCAAACCCAGGTCACCTATGAGCAGTACAAGCTCTTAACCAGTGCACCATCCATCCCTTGAGCCCCAGAAGTGGGTGCCTGTGTGAGATGAAGAAACCACACACAAAACATGCTTCACCTAGTTCAAAGAACAAGGATACCTCCTGGTTTTTTTTTAATTTATTATCATATTAATGTAAGGCTGAAACAAAACGTAACAATGACATCTGACAATTTAAGACTCCACAGAGAACTCCATGCTTTTGCATCTGAATGTTACCGCCTCAAAACTGAAGTCTTGCGATTCCAAGCCTTCTGTGCACAGTCATTAGCTTTCTACCCTTCCTGCGAAAGGTCAGGATCACTCCCCAGATGCTGACCACCACAGGAGGGGTCCAAGCTCTACAGATCAAGCGATTGCAACCCACAAATCAGCATAATTAGTAGTCAGTGCTGGGCTTAAGTGTTTGAAGATCAGCAAACACCAAATGTTTTACTATCCAATAGAGGATTGTTGTTTCTATGAGGGAATGACTCATGAGCCAAAGTCACCTCATCTCAAGGGGTCCGTGCTCAGTCTCAGGAGGAGGGTGCTCTATTCTTAATGCTCCCTCTGGTAGGAAAGGCTTTAGAAACAAGCACGACAATGTCAGCATTCCACAGTAGCCATTGCTTTGAACTGCATGTTACATTATCATACAAAACATAAGTATTTTATCACATATCAACTCTTGGCCACAAACAACAGAATACGAAAAGCTACACAAGGACCAAACACCACACAACTTTTGGTTATTCCCATTATCCAGGTGTTAAAGAGATGGTGATGACAAATCAGAAACTTTGCATCCAGTGTTTGCCTTCAACTTCCTATTTTACCGTCTTCTGGTGCCACCATATCCTAGGATAAGAAAAACAAGTGTACATTAGCTTTTCAAAATACATGAAAATTGTTCATAAGGTTTCAGAAGTTGTATGTGTTTCTTGTCAGCAAAGAAGCAAGCAAGCTATGAGGGAAGGCTAGCACGGAGCACAACGTGGAACAGGACAGTGTGGAACCAACAGGGCAGATCCTCAGTCATCAAGTCCACAATTGCTCTCAGGAAGGCAAAGCCATATGCCACTATGCAAATAATAACCATGAATATGCAAAGTCTAAGCCAAAACAATGCAGAAAGGACAATGGGCCATACACCATGTCCTGCTCACTCACAACCTAAGCTCACAGATAAAAGGAAGAAATGGGGGCCTTGGACTTTTAATGGTTTAATGCTTATTTGAATACCACCCACCCATCAACCCACATACTCCATAACAGGCTGTCAATAGTTTAGAACATCGCTGAGCTAATCTGTCAGTGCAGAGGGTATGTACCTGTTGCTAAAATACAGCTGCCTGTCTGTGAGTTCCACATCCATAGACTCAACCAGCTAATATTGGAATATTTTTTTTAAAGATGCACCTGTAATGTACACATACCTGTTTTCCTTGTCATCCCGTAAACATTGGTGTAACAACTACAGACATACTGTGTGCACTGTCTGAGGACCATAGGTTGTTCATAGATGATGTAGAACAGCTGGGAGAGCACGCTGTGCTAGTGATAGGCAGATACAATGCCATCTTTCTGTAAGGGGCTTGGGTACGTGTGGGAATCCTGCAAGCAGTACCACCCCCACTTAGAGCGATGGCTACATCTGACAGTGTAACTACTGGGCCCTAGGGATGCATAGGTCCAAGTTTAGTAGGTAAAAAGTGATTATTTCATGTCTTTTCAAGCCAGGCCAAAGAACTCTACTTTTATAGTTTTAAGCAATTTCTATGTTTCCATGAATTTCATGAATTATTCATTGTTCCGTGTCTTCCTTCTGAAGAATGACAAACTGGGAAGATATGTGAATCCCTTGTTTCCCACGACCACTAACAGTGGAGGGTTTTTGTTTTTATATTTTATCTTTGCTTTCCATCCCTCTTCACTCTTTCAAGTATATATTATAATCATACTGCTGACATTTTTTTAAGTGGAACTCAATCTATTTTTGTAATTCTCCTGAATTTTTTTTTAAAGATTTATTTTATTTATATTTATATGTGAGTACACTGTAGCTGTCTTCAGACACTCCAGAAGAGGGCGCCAGATCTTGTTACGGATGGTTGTGAGCCACCATGTGGATGCTGGGATTTGAACTTATCACCTTCGGAAGAGCAGTCGGGTGCTCTTACCCGCTGAGCCATCTCACCAGCCCCCAATTCTCCTGAATTTTAAAGGCCAGACTTCTACAAACCTTGAAGGCCCTCACTTAGAGCTTAATGGATTCAGAGTTAACCATTTGTAGACACTGACATCCAGGAAGGCTTGATTTCAAAGCCATTTTTAGGAACTATTTAAGGAGTGAAGAAGAATGACTGAATTCGCTCTCAGTCTCAGTTAACCGTGCTACTGACATTTTCATGGGCACTTCTCACACAGAGGCGTCCTTGGTGCGGATTGATGCTCTGTGCCTCCAGCTACACAGCAGGAGCATCTAGACTTACCTGACGCTGTTCTGGTTCTCGAGTCTGTACTGGAGGACGGACCATAGCTCCCTGCACCTCCACCCAGTGGTGAGTAGGCCCGACTGTTCCAGGAGCCAGAGTAGGAAGGAGGGTAGGCTGGATGGTACCACGAGTCCGAGAAAGGAGTCGCCGCTCTGAAAGACACAAAAGGCAGCCGTCTTTTTCTCTCATGGTTTCTAAGTCATCAGAAAACAGCATCTTTATGAAGTATTTTTTCCTGCGTGTTCTGATAGGTGAGGGTTACCGTGACACAGATTTAGTGTCTACCTCTGCCAGTTACAGCAGCTGCTATGGGAACAGAAAGCAGCAGGAAGTAAGTACTTTCTGAATATCCCACCCAAAGCCTGAGCTCAGAACAACAGAAAGGTACAACATTGCAAACCCAGCCCAGGCTCTTCTCCAGGCCTCCCTCCATCACCCTACCCAGCACACTGCCAACTGCCCCTTCCCCAACTGCTGCGGCCTCCTCTGCCTTCTTTCTCGCTCTCTATCACTTAGGACAGTATAGGAAAGAAGACAATGAGGGAAAATAATAGCCATAATACTGATCAAAGCAAACCAAAGCCCTGTTCCTTCCCCTCTATGCAAAAAAAAAAAAAAAAAAAAAAAAAAAAATCATATTTAATAGGGTGAGGTCACCATCACTTGTTTCCCTTGCAAAGCTAGATTCAAACTCAGCAAAGCAGAGAGATCCCAGTGAAGCTAAGGGCAAAGGAGACGAGTGCAAAACTAACCTGTTGCTGCCAAACAAGTACCCGAGCAGTCCTCCAGCTCCCAGGCCAGCCCAGAACCCCGGCCCTGAACTGTCATAGCCTTGGCCTCCAAAAGCACTCCCGAAGCCAGAGCTTGCACCATAGCCAGTATGCTGTGGTCCTTAAAATAGAAAGCACATTATTAGATGAAGCTTCGTACACACATGACGTTTCGTTATTTCATCTATTTCACTATTTCATCTACAGTACTATTTACTAGTGTTCAGTCCTTAACACATGAACAAGCTGAATCTAAAAGGGGTGTTTATAAGATATTGGCTTATGTCCCAAGAACACAATTCCCACAGGCAGAGGGAGGGAGGGAGGGAGGCGGGCTTTTTAGGACTTGCAAGGACAGTCTTCCTATGGGATTCTCTCCCTTACTCAGGATCAGCTTCTAGAAGCTGTAACGGCCCTTTCAGAGTCTTCCTTCCTAAGCTGTGAAGCTCTGTAAGAACTCCAGGTGAGAACTGTACCTGAGTCTCTGATGGAAAAAGGCAGCCTGACATTTATCAATTAAGGTGGCACGACTACAAACACCATCTTCCACTTAGAGGACAGAGTAAACACCTAGAAAAGTGTGCTGATTTTATAAATACCTACAATACAACAAGCTTGTTTTATGTTCCCTCCATGTAACCACCCCTCACATCAATAAGTCATCTTAGCCCCTCAGACAGCGTGACAATAATCCCCTGTATGCTATCTGAGATAAACAGTACTCAGCCTTCCTACACTTTAAACCTGTCCCTTCAGTGGCCATGCGTGCTCAGTACCCACAGAAGTCAGAAGAGGGCTGGATACTCCTGAGATGAGCTTGTTTTCATTGTGAGCTGCCACGTGAGTGCCAGAAATTGAACCTAGGTCCTCTGTGAGAGCAGGAAGTGCTCTTAAGCACAGAGCCAACTCTTCAAGGTCCTGGATATCCTCTCACTATAAAATGGCTCTTTGAACCCTCTACCCAATTTTATTTACTTGAGAGTATACACAGCAGCCCAGCATGTGAGTACAGAGGTCGATGACAACTTGTGGATGTCAGTTCTCCTTCTACCGCCTGGTCCTGAAGATCAAATTCAGGTCACCAGGCTTACAGGCAAGCTGCTCAGTCACTGAGCCACCTAGCTGGCCCTCTCTGCCCTGTTTAAAGAGTTTGTCTTTTCTCAGATAGATGGATGTCTTTATATAGTCTAGACACGAGTCTTCTGTCAGCAGTGTGTTTTGTAAATCTTGTCTTTTTGTTTGTGAGCCTTGCTCCACCTCTCCAGTCCATACTTTACAAAGTCTTTACCCAAACCTGTGGCCTGGCCTCTTCATTTCTTAGGACTCTTTTCTGATAATCAGATATTCTTAAACTAAGTAAAGTCTAGTTTACCTGTCTTTCCTTTGACAGCTAGTACTTTTTTTTGCTACTAAAGAAATCTTTATCTAACTAGGTATAGTGGTACACACCTTTAATTCCAGGACTTGGAAGGCAGAAGTAGACAGACTTTTGTGAGATTGCCAACCTGGTCTATAGCTACAGCCTAGTCAAGTTCCAAGACAGCTAGAGCTACAGAGTGAGACCCTGTCTCAAACACAAACACACACACACACACACACACGAAAACTTCACCTATATTCCTTTATTTTATTCAAGTAAGTTCTTTTCCTTTTTATAGGAAGTTCTATAACATTTAATGGATTTATTTTGTGTATAGTATGAAGTAGAAGTCAAAATAATGCCTGTTAACAAATCTTTGCAGCTAAAATAATGACCTAAAATTTACCAGGCATCCTTAGCAACAGTGACCATAACACACTCTTAGAACCAGTGACCTGTGTGACCTGTGTTCAGCAGAGTGCAACCCTGACAATTTTGAGTTCAATCCCCACATACAACCCAAATAAAGATGGAAAGACTTGGTTATCCCCTGACAATGTCCACATCAGCACCACGCACATCCACACACACCCCCACATACACATATAATATACATATATAATAATCTTTATTCTTAAATTTTTCTTTAGAAAAGGAAGGGCTGGAGAGTCCGCTCAATGACAGAGAGCACCCTGCTCTCGAAGAGGACCCATGTGTGGTTTCTAGGACTACATGAGACCGCTAAAGAAAGTCACCTGGAACTCCAGTCCTGGGGGTCTGAGACTGACTTCTGCCCTCCATGGACACCCACACACAGATGGAGACACATTTTCTTTAATCTTTTTTTGGAAAAAAGAACAATTTTTTTTAAATTCAGTAGGTCAACAATGTTAACCTCCTCTTCAAACCAGGCACGTGACTGACCAGCTCCCACACACCCATGGACCCACTGAGCAGGGAAACATACCTGTGAACTCAGACTTAAAGCCTGGAGGAGGCGCCCCTGCAGTGCTGAAAAACCTCTGAGAGCGCTCTGAGTATGGAGGATGCTCAGAATACGGCGGAGGCGACCCCTGGCCATCGCTGAGGAACAGCTTGTAAACCGCAAAGGCGAGAACAAGCAGTACTGCAATCGTAATAAAGCCACAGGAATCCGAGGAGTACAGCTTGTGATAATAATCAGAGAAGCTCTGGTGCCTTCCAGACTCCTTCAGTTTCTTCAGGCCCAGCTCTGTGTAATCTAAGTTGTACTCCAAGCCGCAGGAACCCCTGAGGACATACTGGTCTTCAGAGGACTCGTAGCCTTCACAGCTCACCACAGTTTTGCCAAATTTGTATGCAATATCCAAGTCAGTCTTACATTCCCACTGTGAAAGAAAGAGCGTCAACATCACACATTAGTTCTACTAGGTGCTTCTTAGGCTGCGGGCGGGCGGGCGGGCTGGCGGGCAGGCACAAGAGCACTCACTCTGTCGCTTTTCCTTATTCCCCAGATGGCATATTGCACATCCTAATGTACATGTTGCAGGGGTCGGGGGAGGAGTTGGTTTTGTTTTGTTTTGTTTTGTTTTTTGAGACAGGGCTTCTCTGTGTTGCCCTGGCTGTCCTGGACTTACTGTGTAGACAAGGCTGGCCTTGAACTCACAGAGATTAAAGGTCTGCGCCACCATAGCCAGCAGATGTAGTAATCTGAGTAGGTTTGGCCCCTATAGACACATGAATTTGAATGGCTGGCCCACAGGGAGTGGCACTAGTAGGAGGTGTGGCCTTGTTAGAGGAAGTGTATCACTGTGGGGGTGGACTTTGAGGTCTCCTATGCTCAAGCTATGCCCAGTGTGGCACACAGTCTCTGCTGCCTGCAGATAAAGATGTAGAGCTCTCAGCTCCTCCCACACCAAGTCTGCCTATAGCCTGCCGTGCCTCCCACCATGATAATACTGACTAAACCACTGAAACTGTAAGCCAGCCCCAAATTAGATGTTTTCCCTTATCAGAGTTGCCATGATTATGGTGTCTCTTTACAGCAACTAAGACAACACATGTCAGTTATTCCACAATTTATAAAACAAAGGCAAATCTTCAAACTATCACCTGATTGCCACTGTTGTCAAAGGTACGTCCTGTACAGCTAGATGGTTTAGATGTTAAACATTAAAGAATCAGTATCAGGGAAGAACCCCCTAACTGGTTATCTAATACCACATGGTCGGTTCTAAGAATACACATGCTTGCAAAAGTGAAGTGGACTCAGCACACTGTATTTAAATATTAATTATGTATATTCTATATTATTGTATATATACAGTAATAATAATTGAAGGGGAAAAGGCCATGAATTCAAGGGGAGTGTGTGAGAGGACTTAGAGAAAGGAAAGAGGAATAATGTGAATACCGTGAAATGATTGTTAAACAAGCATCAGATAAATAAGAGCTAATGATTTCTGCAAAACAAAACTTTCCATACACATTTTCTAAAAGCCATGGACTGACTTTATAGGGGCTAATCCTACATACTCATCTTTAGCTTTTTTAAAACTCCAAAAAGAGTTTAGCTTTTTTTAAACTCTAAAAAGAGTCCATGATGCTTACATTTTATTGGGGGGGGTGGGGGGGGGGAGAAACGTAGAGAAAACAGGGTTTCAGCCAGAGATGACTGCCCAAAGACTCAAGTCCAAGGCCAGCTGAGGCTGCACACCATGTTTCAGGACAACCAGGGAACACAGAAATATCTCTCATCAAAACAAACAAAACACAGACGGGAGTGTAACGCAGGCAGGGGCTGAGCACGTACAACATCCAAGGTTTGAAATACAGCACCATCAAAAACTAAACAAGCAAGGCAGGTTTAAGTTCTTTAATTTTTGCTGAACAGATAAGATGCTTCCTCACAATGTTTAGAGGTACAAGCCAGGCCAGTGTAACTGGTTCTGCTGCCTTTTGGTTGGGTTTTGTTCAAATTATGTTTCTCTTTCAAGTTCAGGTGCACTGTTTTACTGTTTATAATAAATAGCTAGGCTGA
>CACVCL010018601.1:0-80000 GCA_902729485.2 Mus minutoides | reverse complement strand
TTTCTGTTCGCAGACACAGATCTCCATTCACACTTTACTGATCAAACAGACATCTAACAGATTTAAAATCAGCCTTACAATCTAAAGTGTCTCAAGAGCCAGCTGCATATTTACAGCCATGAGAGGGCAGCTGGCTATCAGCTCCAGGAGGCCTGGGGCCTCTTCTGGCAGCCACCAGCACACGCATGCACAGCCAAGTACACACAGAGACCTGCTTTGTTAAATGTATACTGTGGGGAGTGGGCGCGGCCGCATGGGCCAAAGATGGCACCTGGCTCTATGCTAAGCCCCATGACCTCGCTTGTTTATCCCAGTCTCAGTCATGCACAATAAAAGCAGCTCGTGTAACTCGTTGGAGAGATTGGCGCAACATCTCGCGATACCATTCTTTTTTTTTTTTCCCAACTTTTATTAGATATTTTCTTCATTTACATTTCAAGTGTTATCCAGAAAGTTCCCTATACCCTCCCCCCTCCCGGCCCTGCTCCCCTACTCACCCGCTCCCACTTCTTGGCCCTGGCGTTCCCCTGTACTGGGGCATATAAAGTCTGCATGACCAAGGGGCCTCTCCTCCCAACGATGGCCAGCCAGGCCATCCTCTTCTATATATGCAGCTAGAGACATGAGCTCAGGGGGTACTAGTTCATGGTTATTCTTCCACCTATAGGGTTAAAGACCCCTTCAGCTCCTTGGGTACTTTCTCTAGCTCCTTCTTCCTTGGAAACCCTGTGTTCCATCTACTAGCTGACTGTGAGCTTCCACCTCCATGTTTGCCCGGCATTGGTATAGTTTCTCCCGAGACAGCTATATCCGGGCCCTTTCAGCACTATCTTGCTGGNGCCATCCTCTTCTATATATGCAGCTAGAGACATGAGCTCAGGGGGTACTAGTTAGTTCATGGTTATTCTTCCACCTATAGGGTTAAAGACCCCTTCAGCTCCTTGGGTACTTTCTCTAGCTCCTTCTTCCTTGGAAACCCTGTGTTCCATCTACTAGCTGACTGTGAGCTTCCACCTCCATGTTTGCCCGGCATTGGTAAAGTTTCTCCCGAGACAGCTATATCCGGGCCCTTTCAGCACTATCTTGCTGGCATATGCTATAGTGTCTATGTTTGGTGGCTGATTATGGGAGGGATCGTGATACCATTCTATCAGCCAATCCTACATGCTGCCTTGGATGTGTGCATTTATGATTGGGTGGTATGAGGTGGCATGAGAATGGAAGTATAAATTGAGGGCAGCCCCAGATGAGGAGAAACCAGATGAGAGACCAGATGAGGAGATCGGACCAGTGTTAGAGAGCACCAGCAGCGTTAGGCCAGAGAGCAGCAGATGAGGAGAGCAGCACCAGCGTTAGAGAGCAGTGTAGGAGAGAGCAGAGTGAACGGCTGCAGCTGTGTGAAACCTGAGAGAGAGAGAGAGAGAGAGAGAGAGAGAGAGAGAGAGAAGCAGAATAAAGCAGAAGCTGTGAAGGCAAGCTGCTTGAAACCACCTTGGCGTACTGTGTCGTTTATTCTCACCATCTCTGCTGGTCAGAGACGTGTGAGCACGCGACAGTATACTATAAATTAGATACTACAAACTGTTCTATAATTGGCACACAATTGGAAAAGCTGAGCAATAAACTGACTCCAATACTTGGAAGTATTGGTTGGCTGAGGCACTTCAACAGGAGAGGGGCGTGGGGTGGGGTGGGGTGGGGAGGGGGATTACTGAACAAACGGTGCTGGGTAAGGGATTATGTTTTGGCAGGGCAGATCCTGCCACACAGCATGCACAGCAAACAGTTCCTCCCCAGCTGGGTAACCCCTGTACTTGGGAGACTGAGGCAAGAAAATCATGAGCTGGAGCTCAAGCTGAGCTAAATATCCAGAACTTGTCTCAAAAGCAAAGGACTGACCAGCTGATAAATGGGGAGTGCTGACTGCCATGGAGATCTCATCACAGAGTTCTTCTGGCCAACACCTGGGTTCAGGGTTGGTTGTAAAAATGCAGCTTATAATTAGATTTAAAAAAAAGGAGGAAGAGGAAGGTTGCAGATTGTTATGACTCCAGACATAAAGATGGAAGACTGACTATACTAAAACGACAGTGTATAAATCTACGCAGTGGTGGTCCTGTGTACTCACAGTCCCAGAGCCTCACTCTGGGACTCCCTTCTGCAATCACCTGACCTAACAAAATGCAGTTAGAGAATTATTTCTACATTGCTCTCATCTTTTCTTTAAAAAAAGATTTATTTATTATTATATCTAAGTACACTGTAGCTGTCTTCAGACACACCAGAAGAGGGTGTCAGATCTCATTACAGATGGTTGTGAGCCACCATGTGGTTGCTGGGATTTGAACTCAGGACATTTGGAAGAGCAGTCAGTGCTCTTACCTGCTGAGCCATCTCTCCAGCCCTCCTCTCATCTTTTTTAATCCAGTTTATTAAAGTATTAGCACAGTCTTATTCCAATACTTAGTGCCACAGACCCTCCGGATCCCTTGTCTGCGTGGGTCGAGTTCTCTGAAGCGAAGTGAGCAAAGATTTGGAGAATGACAGACACTACACGAAGGAGTGTGAACCTGAATGTAATTTGTCAAATTGAGCATCAGACTTTTATACAGAAGAAAATAGGGAGTTAGGTAACACATTGGCAAGGTACCAAAGCAAAAAGTTCAGGGAAACTTAGTCTCCTGGAGTCCTGGTGTCCTGTATAAAGAATGCCCCAATGTCCCTGCTTTAGTTGGTAAACAGATTTGTGTGCTCCCCTTCAGTATTGTTTTGTTAATACCTAAGCAAGATCGAACTTTGCTTCCTGGCCTTTATCATTGCTCTGGGTGGTCCTTGAGCCAACCTTGGGCTTGGAATTCAGAAAGGATGTTGCCTATTCAATGACATTCAGAATTACCTTTACTATTGTAAGAGAGATAGTGAAATACATCAGACATTACTATCTACTACATAGAGTTAGAAACCTCAGGGCAAGCTTAGCAACATAAGTTTAGAATTCTTATTATAGTTACATATGGCAGACTACATTACTTATTAGTAGAAAGTCCCTCCACACTATTCACTTAGAACATAAGCCAACTCACTCCCATACGCAGGA
Source organism: Mus minutoides (assembly GCA_902729485.2). NCBI lineage: Eukaryota > Metazoa > Chordata > Mammalia > Rodentia > Muridae > Mus > Mus minutoides. Next base: position 76,903 of record CACVCL010018601.1, on the reverse strand, counting down.
ATTTGCAATAGTTTAGGAAGTAGATCGGGCTGTGGTTTTAGAGTATTGCATTATTCATGAGAAGGTTAGCTAGAGCGGAACTCCTTAATTAGAGCCATGACTTGGGTGTGAATGCCCTTGCCCTGGGAGTGTTAAGACCTCACACCTGGCTTCTAAAACTATAGCTGACCTTAGATAGAGCAGACTTTGACTCAATTGTTTTAATACCCAGTTCCTGCCAGTCTTTGTGTTTGCTTTCCTCTGCTTTGTGTAAGAGTCATTAAGCATCCGGTGATCTCATTGTACCTTGCTACCTAACTCCCTATTTTCTTCTGTATAAAAGTCTGATGCTCAATTTGACAAATTACATTCAGATTCTACACACCCTCTCGTGTGGTCTGTGTTTGTCACCCACTTTCGCCGAATCTTTGCTCACTTGACTTCAGAGAACTCGACCCATGCAGACAAGAGATCCAGAGGATCTGTGGCAACTTAGGAGGCAGAGCAGGAGGATCAGGAGTTCAAGGCCTAGGTCTGCTACACACTGAGTTTAAGGCCAACCTAGACAACAGGAGACCTTGTTTCAAGAAAACCAAAAACAGGGTAGGGAGCTTTAGATTTGTATTTGTATATGTGTTTGAGTTGTACCAGTAACATGTGGAGGTCAGGGATGATTTGTGAACACTGTACTCTCCTTTCACCATGTGGGAGCCAGGGATCAGAACTTAGGCTTGACTGAGAGCACCTTCGCCACTGAGCCACCTCGGTGGTCTACAGTTTTAATAAAAATTTTTGGTTGCAAAACTTGGCTCATTCTCTTTATATAAATAACAAAACTCTCAAAACATAAAGAAAATAAAGTGCATTCAGTATCAATGTTACGTTTTTTTAACTTCTGAAATATTATTTGTTTTCACTTATAAATCATATTGCATTTTAAAAACAAATAGTGGATCAAATCATGAAAAATATAGAAACAAGAAACCATAATACTCAGTGAATATCAAAATTTTACTCACTGCTAACGTGGCAACCAATTACTTCCCCACTTTAAAAAATAGTTATTGAAGATTAAAAATTTAACACACACCCTGATTTCCCAGCAGGAGATATACTCATAAACAGCCTCACTGATAAGGGAAGGCTCTACTTCATCCCTTATAATGCTAGCTAATAATTAAGACAGAATTAGACAGAATTAGAAATGTTTTCACTTTCCTTTTCTAACCCTTAGGAGACAGATACAGACACAGAGTAACTAGTGGTAACAGTGCCAAGATCATTACACAAATTGTTCTCCAATCCAAGTGGGCAAAGGATAACTTCGCAAGAAAGAGAAGGCCAATTTAACACACTGACTAACCATCATGGTAGAAACAGAATAAACTGATTCTGTGACTCTTATGAAATCAAAAGAATTTACTATCACTCGAATGGTTAGCCTTGGCTACAAAGAAGTTTAAGGTCAGCCTAGGCTACATAAGCCTATGTCTCAAAAAATTTAAAGGAAAGCAAAATAAAACAACCCATATAGACCCTATCTCAACTAAAATTAAGAAAATAAATAAATAAACTATAAACCATTGAGTTTAATTCTGAGTGCAATCAGCAGTAGCCCTGATCAGACGCTTAAGGAAACTTCTGGAGTTCACACTTGAAGACTCTTTACTAATGAATGCTTGACTTCAACCTTACCAAAAACTGCATCTTCACTACCTAGTGTTAACAAGGTCAACTGCAGACAGATACAATACCTAACCTAGTGACAACAAGAAGGAAAGAAAGTATGTCTCTAATAAGTGGAGGTAAGGTAACTGATGGTGCAGCCAGAAGGAAATCCACCTGCAGCCCTGTACGAACCTAATTCCCTGTGAGACAAAGATCTAGAACGTAAACACTTTGGGAGCCCAGGCAGAGTCACCTTGTCAGGGCTAGTGACAAATGAAACAGTGCCTCCAAAAAAAAGGTCTATCAGGTAGGGTAGGAGAGATGGCTGAGCAGGTAAGAGCACATACTGCTCTTCCTGAGGACCTGAGTTCAAGTCCCAGCGCCCACATCAAATGGCTTCCACCTGCCTTTAACCCCAGCTCTGGAATATCTCACGCCTCTGACCACTGTGGATATAATTAAAACTATAAAAATAAACCCTTTTTTAAAAGTTTAAAATTTCTAAGAACTATATTACAGTTTGTTATACTAAATCCAAATTACTACCTCATACATAAAAACTAAAACAATGAAAATGATCTATGACTTTAAAAGAAACATTCTTAATACTCTAAGAGTAATAATGAATTGAATTTATCTCATGATTTAATAATGCAAAAACCACTGAACTAAATTGGCCTCACCAACTTAACATGACTTTGGCCAAGGCAATAAATTTGTCTGTTCATAAGTTTCATCACCTATAAAATTAAGATTGTGGTCTTTGAATTTATTGTTAACCTTAAATATAATTTATTAAAATTGGCTGCTAGAAAATTTTAAGAACTATATACACAGGAGTATAATTATCATAACCCCAAAGCACCATTCTCTAGAAAGCTTTCAAGGTTAAGAACAAATTACAGGCCCCAACTTGTTACACCAGACAAAGCACACAAAGAATCCTGAACTCCAGACTCATAATTCAAAAATCTTTTCTCAGGTGTCAGGTTTAAGATAAATGAAAGGCCCCTAACCCAATTCTCCCTACACTTGGCAGCATTTCAGGAAACTGATTGACACTTTAGATCAAGCTAGCCTTCACTTCAGAGATCCCACAACAGAGTGCTGAGATTGAAGGTATGCCCCTCACTGCCACCCCAACCCTTATCTGCCCCTTCACACCCAATCAGAATACCCAACTTCAAAACCTGAGAGATAATCCAACTCTATTGGCTCCTCCCCATCTAAGGAGGTCACTGCTCTGGGAACCTACTATAAAAAAAAAAATCACCTTTCACTGGCCTGTTTCCCTCCCACCTACATTTCAGCCTGTTTTCCAAATGACAGACCACAAGAACGTTCATATTTTTAAATCGTATCATTTACACCTCCCACCCTTTAGGTTTCTGAATAACATCACTTTAATGGTGTCTTCTTTCCTAATCAGTGGAAAAATTTTAAGTTCCCTTCTGTCTTCAAACCAGTGTCCATAACTGATTTCACTACATGACATTCTCAGCGTCCAAAACAGAGAGAGCTTGGGCAGGCAGCCTTCATAACGCGTCAAACCTTTAATGCAGTTCCTCCTGCTATGGTGACTCCAAACATTAAATTATTTTCACTGCTACTTCATAACTGTAATTTTGCTACTGTTATGAGTAGTAAGCTAAGTATCTGTTTTCCAATGGTGACCCCTTGTGAAAAGGTCATTTGACCTTCCCCAAGGGATTTCGACCCACAGGTTGAGAACCACTGGCTTAAAGGAATATTCAAGAAAAAAAAATGAAAATGTTTAAGTAATCTTTGAATGGTGCTTTTTTTTTTCTCTCCCAGATGTATTACTAAGTGTTTACACAAAATGAACAAAAAATAAATTAAGGAGTTGCTTAAATACACCTCAATAATCGATATTCCAATCAGGTACCTTCATAAAACAGTTCCTAAACGTCTTAAAATGAGGTAGAAACCAATTGAGTTAACGATGCAAAATATTTTGGTGCTTTTCGTTCCAGAACAATAATTTTACAGCAAAAGTAGAATAAGAACCACCAGGAAGTGGTTCACCATTAATTTAAATGTGGTTGTTTTTCTCCTTATAATTCCCCTGAGTCTACATCTCCAAAGTTCCCCAGGTTTTCAATGAATTGTAATCAGGTCTCTCGGTTTTTCACACAACCTTCTAGGATTACTTAGGCAAAGTGTACAGGCAATTTATTCCAAACAGCGTGGCAAGGCATTCTTATCAAGTTAAAGCTCAGTCAGTGTGACGTGCAGATCAACTGCACTGACCCACTTCAGCACGCACGAACAAAATTATCTTTCAAAAATAAACCTGTTGCTTAAATTCAAAACCACGAACAAAGGTATCTTACAAAAACAAACCTGTTGATTAAATTCAAAACCCAGGCATACACTGCCATTGCTGTATTTTTCATGCCTGACAGCTTTCCACTCCAAGCCAAAAAAAAAAAAAAANAAAAAAAAAAAGTAGAGGTCTGGGCTGGAGAGTTGGCTCAGCAGTTAAGGTCACTGACTGCTTTTGCAGAGGTCCTGAGATCAATTCCCAGCAACCACATGGTGACTCACATGGTGACATCTGATGCCCTCTTCTGGTGTGTCTGAAGACAGCTGTAGTGTACTCGTATGAATAAAATAAAATAAATCTTTTTTTTTTAAGATTTATTTTATTTTATTATTATATGTAAGTACACTGTAGCTGTCCTCAGACACTCCAGAAGAGGGAGCCAGATCTCGTTACGGATGGTTGTGAGCCACCATGTGGTTGCTGGGATTTGAACTTATCACCTTCGGAAGAGCAGTCGGGTGCTCTAACCCGCTGAGCCATCTCACCAGCCCCCTAAATAAATCTTAAAAAAAAAAAAAGTAGAAATCTAACCATCTAACTTTCATGGCCAGTGGCTTAGGGATTAACATCCCACCCCACCTCCACTCACCCCTCACCTCATTCCATCCCCCCTTCCCCCCCACCCCGTACCCCGATACCCTGCTCTGGCTATGTTTTGAGAAGCAGTCAGTCATCCTCACAGCCTTCTTAGGTTGAGATTCCAACACACTTGTCAGAACCTACCCAGCAGGTACTGTACTGGGTAGTGTAGATACAATGGAGAATTTTAAAGTTGGAGGCATGAGATAGGCAAACAAGACCAATGAAACTAAGTTTCTAAGAAACTAAGAACAGGAGACAGGACATGGGAGCTCTGGATGGAACCCAGCAATCTTCAAATTCCAAACAGATAATCCAGGATTCTGTCCTTCACTGATTGAGTTGGAGGCGAGTGTTAGGTGTACAAGCAAGCAGGCCCAAGTAGACAAGAGAGAGCCACACTCAAAGTTAAAACTCATGTAAAGTCCGGCTGGTTTTGATGCCATAGAAAGAGGCAGATAGACATAAAATTTAGACAAGGCAAAGAGCAAAGGGACAACCTACAGGATTATACTGCTTTTTCTTTTCTCTTCTTTCCTTTCCTTTCCTTTCCTTTTCTTTCCTTTCCTTTTACTTTTCTGGGAGTGAAAGGTGAAGATTTTATTGTCTTCATAACAAAATTGTCTTAGAACTTGATCACTTGGTCCTTTCTCTTCTTATCTCCTCCCAGTTCAAAATGCTCGCATCTCTTAATAGCCAACATCCTCTTAGATCTGCAGTTGGGCTCGACGACGCACTCCAGGCTCAGCACAATCATCTTTGTAGTTGCCTTTTTGGGGAAAATAGGCTTAGTCTGCCCACTCTAGCCACTCTGTTTCCTGTCTTTCCCTGGACATACAAAGAATCCTCGCCCTTCTCGTACTGTGTTGCCTTCTGGGGTTGGTGCTTCCCACATTTCTTGCAGAATGTCCGGCAGGTCTTAGGAATGTTCACCATGTTCGCAGGAGCACTATCAGCTCAGAAAGTTATACTGCTGTTTCTATCTTGAGTAGAAGATCCTCAAAATACTTTTAAAAGAGATCCCTGGCAAAGCAAGCAAGCAAGGGGAGCAGTGAGGTGGCTCTACAGATAAAGACCCTTTCACTACAAAGTCTTCATTTTGATCCTTGACACCCATATGTACTGGTCGGTGGTGGTAGTGCACAGGAGGTGGGAGGGGTGTTTGTTTGTTTGTTTGTTTGTCGACTTGTCATAAAAGCTAAAGTCATCTGGGAAGAGGGAATCTCACCAGACTGGTCAGTAGACAAGTCTGTAGGAATGTTTTCTTGATTAATAACTGATGGGAGGGCTCAGCTCACTCGGGGTCATATCAGAACTGAGGCAGATGGTTGTGGGCTGTGTAAGAAAGAAGGCTGGGCAAGCCATGGAGAACAAGCTGGTAAGCAGGGTTGCTCCAGTGGCCTCTGCTTCAGTTCCTGCTTTCAGGTTCCTGCCTTTGAGTTCCTGCCCCAACTTTCCTCAAAGAAGGAAATGATGACTGAGCTATAAGATGAAACAAACTCTTCCCCAAGTTGCTTTTGGTCAGGAAGTTATAATCACAGCAATAAAAAGAAAATTAGGACACCATATTAAGGTTAAAGGAGAGAACTCCATAAAGTTCTCTTCTGACCACTATATGGTATACCTCTCCATACATGGAGAGAGAGACAGAGAGACAGGGAATAAAAAAAGAGTAAAAGAAGAAAACAGAAAAGGGAGGTAGCAATATGGTATTGGGAGAGACAATGATCCGTATTGGCCACTGTTGCTGGAAAATTGGAGCAAGAATAAAGGTGGCTTTCAGATTTGGGAATGTAGAATTGCCTAATTAACTTTACACACACACACACACAAAAAACTTCCATTATCTGAGCCCCCATCATATCATTCTAGACTGTGATTTTTAAACATGAAAGGGCCGGGCGTGGTGGCGCACGCCTTTAATCCCAGCACTCGGGAGGCAGGCAGATTTCTGAGTTCGAGGCCAGCCTGGTCTACAGAGTGAGTTCCAGGACAGCCAGGGCTACACAGAGAAACCCTATCTCGAAAAACAAAAACAAACAAAAACAAAAAACAACAACAACAACAACAACAACAACAAAACATGAAAGGGTGTCCTAATTTATATTCTAATGGGAACTGAGCCAAATAACAGGTACCCTGACAGAAAGCGGGTGATATGATGGGTATTGCCATGATGAATAGAATGGTTAGGTAAGATCCTTGCAGAAGTCAGGCGGGGCTGGGATCTAAATCACATGATTCTATGGGAAGAAGAATTCTTTCCTCCTCTCTATTGGCACATATTTATGTGATGTAATGTGTCATGGAAGAATTTGTCTACACAGCAAACAGTTCTCAAATGGATACCACTCTGCTCTCATTGACATCATTTTAATTCTGGTTCCTCTGCTGGGAGTGTCAGATCTCATAGGTTCAGAGCTAAGTCTATACAGCTACCCTACACTTGGGTGCCAGTCTCAAATCCCATGTAATGATACAAGATTCGCTGGCTCACCAGCTATAAATCAACCGTTCCTATCACACACACACACACACACACACACACACACACACACACACACACACTATGCAAGTATGTCTGGAACATGCTTCAGAATAAAATGAAGAAAAAATATGGCGAAGCAGACATGGATAGGGAGAATAAATAAAGCAACTAACCAGTTGTTGAGAGATGAAAAAACCCATGCTATATAGGTGTTCACTATAATGTTGTTGGTACTTTTCATATACAGTATTTAATTTTTTTATAATAAAAGGTTTTTTTTAAAAAACCAAAACCAAAACCTCTGTGCTTTGTGTGAGTTTGTCTGTAAGGGTTAGAATCCCCCAGCTAGTAATATAATATTTCATCACATCTGATGAAAAAGATAATCAGATACAACTCTTTTAAGGAATTATTTCTACATTCACGAGAGTGTTTGCATGTGTGCCCCATGTGTACCTGGTGCCCTTGGAGTCCAGAAGATAGCATTGGCCCTCTTGCAACCAGAGTTATAATTGATTGTAAGCTATGGGGTGAATGCGAGGAACTGGACCAGATCCTTTGAAGGAGCATCAAGGATTCTTAACTACCGAGCCATCTGCCCAGCCCCAAACATACCCTTAGCACTAGACATACAGCAACTGCCCACTAAACAGGAAGTCTCTTACCCCATCTCTGTGGCTTAATTTTGGAGGCTAGGAAGACATGAAAGGTAAAGAGGAGTCACTAGTACATGAAATGCTTAAAGAACACTTAGACGATATTAGCAAACATGACGGATCTGCTTGAAAACAGAAGAAAGCTCCAAACCATCTTCCCTCTGTGGGGACAACCATTTTCAAGCTATAGCTTGCACAGCAACCATTCAAGATGCATCTTAACGTTTTATGTTTCTGGGCTTTGCCCACAAAAGTTTCTAATTCAGATAATGTAAAGTAGAACCTGGGAGTTTAAAAAGCATCCCAAAGAATTCTGTTATAGGGGATCACCATTTTTGAGGTCTCAAGTTTCCACTCCCTAGGCAGTATCAGGAAACCAAATTAGTCATGTGAGTGACAAGTGGCGATGTTGGTTTTTTTATTTGGTTGGGTTTTGTTCCTTAGACATTATTGGGGGACAAAAAATGGACCTTTAAGTGGTTATTTCAGTGTTTTGTCTTGTTTGAATTTTTTTGCTACAAAGACTGGGCAAGTTAAAAGATGGCAATGTGCTATCGTCCTGTTACCATGGGAGCAAGAGTGTATAGAGCCCACTGGCCAGATAAGCACTCTGAGTTTGCCTTTAATGCCATCAGAGACATCTAATGCTCCGTACATTTATATTCAAATAAATCAGGGGATATAATTGAAGTGCAGGAACTCTTGGAAGCTACCTCACAGCATACTTCTTAACATGCACTTCCTTGGAGCCAAGCTACAAGCCTCGAGATGTAAACCTATCACTTTCCATCCACAGTCAGCAGGAGTCAGCAGGCCACCACTCCTGCTCTCAGAGACAGAACGTGGCAGAATGAGAGGAGGATAGGCATCCTGGTAACATCGGAAACGGAATCATTTTATGTCTGGAGTGTACAATGCCAGAAACAGATGAGCGCTTTGAGGTCTTCCCATAATGTGGAAATGTCATAATTTGTTGAATAATAATAAAATAAAAATAATAAAATCACAAAGTTTAATAATTTCTTTTTTTTAAATGATTTCTTTATTATTTTTTGTACATTGGTGTTTTGCCTATGTGTATGTCTGTGTGAGGCTGTCAGACCCCCAGAACTGGAGCTACAGATATTTGTGAGCTGCCTTGTAGATGCTGCAAATTGAAGCTGGGTCCTCTGGAAGATCAGCCAGCGATCTTAACCACTCAGCTATCTCTCCAGCCCAAGTTTTGTGATTTTAATGGCAGTAATTTACCATAAATTCAAGTTCTTTATTCTAATCTTACCAATATTGGGTTACAAATGTTAACCCAAATATCACACAACATACAGACAATACACTTATGTGTCTGTATACATATATATGGGTTACAGAATGAAGACATGTTAAAGAGACTGAAGCAAAGTTCAAGAGGTTTCAGGAGTGGACCAAGTTTGGATTGCTAAAACAATGAGCCAGACCAGTGCCAGTGGAAGTCACGCTTGAGAAAGAAGCTGCAGAGATTAGATACAACATGAACAAGGCAATTGGGACCCAGAGCAGGAAATGGGTATCAGGTCCAGGTCCCAAAAGATGAAGAGGTGGAGAGGCAGACAGTGGAGTGGGCTGGGTCCTCATTGGGGGGGCCTTGGTCTTTGACACACACCCCAGGAATCCTATGATAGGTTGGAATGGAGCCAGGCCATCTCATTGTTAACTATCCATAACTTTATGAGGTTCAGTCAAGAGATACACTCTCTTCATACTCTTTCCTGCCCCATGAATTCCTGGACCTGGTTTCCCTGTTATGATCTTAATATGTCCATGTGCTCCTGGCTTCCAGTTTCAGTTCTCACCCAATAAACTTATAGGGTGACTCCCTTTCAGTCTGCGTAGGTACAAATTCCAAAACTTCTCGGATAGGGCCTACAACCCTGACCAACCCATTGGCTTCTCCTCTCTGCAGCTTTCCAAACTCCCTGTTACATTTATTAGCAAAGAGCATGTTCCATCTGCCCCCCAACACACACACAAACAACCCAACTTTGTCTTCCCATTAAAAGAATCCTGTCAGATCAAACCAAAGGACTATTTCCCACGTCTTCTATTTCCTAGATATTTCACCAGGCTGGCCTTGAACTCAGAAATACGCCTGCCTCTGCCTCTAGATATTTCTAGGATAGAGGTTGTCTCTGCCTTCTTAGATTCAACAGCGGAGACTTACATATTAGCAACTGTAAGGCCGATTAATGGGGAGAGTGTATCTTACAGGCTGTAATTTACAGGCTTGGTAAGGCTCCTAATAAAGGAAAACCCAACCAGCTAGGTCTGCCAGGCGATAAGGCATTTTAACAAAAGGCAATAATGCGTTGTGGGAAAGCAACTAAATGAAAGAAATGTGGGCTTTCAGGGGAAAACTAAGGAAGATAAAGGCTATTTCTGTAACATTTCTACAAACTCCAATTGCGGCTGCATACAGAGACATCTGTCTCTTCCTCAGAAATGAAAATATTTACAAATGGGAAATTTTGTGTTGCAAATATCTTCTCATGTAACACAGGAAAGAAAGTTCTGGCTACCTTTACAAGAAGAAACTTAAAGTGGTCTGCTTTTGTACAGAAAAGGAGCGCAGCCAATTCCCCTTCTCTCTCTCTCTCTCTCTCTCTCTCTCTCTCTCTCTCTCTCTCTCTCTCTCTCTCTCTCTCTCTCTCTCTCTCTTAAAATTGACTTCAGCTACAGTCATCTTTCCGCCGCCCCAGTGGTATATTTTGGAGTGCGGATGGATTCCTCTTGCTAGCCATTATCTTGGTCGCACTTTTGCTCTCTTTTGAGTATTTTCTCTTTCTAGTCTGCAAACAACCCGAGGGCAGAAACTACACCTGGTTTTGCTCATCCCAACGCCTACCCGGTTCCCCAGCATATGCTATGTGGGAAGCTTACATAAATATATCGGATCTCTGCGGGGTGCCCCCACCCCTACTTCTCCATCCCTTTTGTCACCAAGACTGAAAAGCTCTCCGACTCCCAAGAGGAAGCATCTTTATGTTCACATCATGACTCGTTGACTCCTTGGGGGGATGGAGGGGACCTCGTGGGAATCTGTGTTAGGAACCGAAGGAGAGAAGCAGAGACCACCGATCTCCCGTGTCACAGACTGGGTGGTGCGGGGAGAAACGGGCTCGCGGGGCAGAAAGTGAGGCGACCCCGCAAAGACATCGCCCGAGTCCTCACGAGCTCCGAACGCTCTCTTCTCGAGACCGCGGGGACTCCGGGTCGGAGCTGCCCGGTACGTCCCGGGCTAGTGCCCTCAGCCGCGGAAAGAAGGACGCGGGCCCCGGCACTGCCTCGCGCGCCCCCACGCCTCCGCGCGAGCCGCCGGCGGAAGTGCAGCGGGGTGCACTTCCGGGTGTTGTCTGGCCGCCGCCGCCGCTTTCGCCGCTGCCGCGCGTCTCGGGTCTCCCGGCCACCGCCCGGGTCGTGGAGCCAGGAGCGACGTCACCGCCATGGCGGGCATCAAAGGTGGGCCTGGGCCGCGGGCCGCGGGGCCGGGGCCGTAGGGATGGGGCGGGGCGGCGTGGGGACGACCCAGCCCGGGTCCTCCGGCGGTGGCGCTCCGCCCCTGGACCAGAACCGGGCAACCCGGCCACCGACGCGGTCTGCAGGAGTTTGCACCCAGAGACATTGAGGGCTGCGATCGGGAGGGATGCTCGGCACGGCAAACCAGTGTGGTTTCCCACCCGAGACACGAACGCGCCCGTCTCCCAAACCCGGGCTCTGCACCCGCTCCCGGGATCGCGGTGCACAGGCTTTCTAAATCTGCCTCTAAATCGAATGCATCTTTGGTGTTTGTAAGGTGCAGCAGAGCCCGGATGCTAACCCAGAGTCCTCTGGCTTCCTTTCCCCCACAAGTGCACGTTGACAATTGTAGTTGTGATTTTTTTTTTAAAGAAAAAAGGTAACGAACATCTTGATGAAAGGTTACTTGTCATTCGTGTGTTTTCTTCAGTGAGACAGGGATGTTGCATTCTTTGAAGACTGCGAACGGTGGCTCAGTAGCCTTGCCCCTGGGGTTAGAAGCAAAGTTTTGTATTTACTTATCAGCGGATGGATCACTTTGATTTCTTGACCTGCTTTGTAGAAAAGATAACCTAGTTGGAAGTAAAAACAGTTGGATAGTGGTGCTTCCACCTCGCTGGTAAGGGCGACTTTAGTTGAGCTTTTTCCCTGGTTCACGTTTTTTTTTTTTTGGTGTCTTGTGTATTTTCGGTGCCTAAAAAATTTTTTTTGTTTCTCGTATAGAACCTTGTCATCTGAGCAACTAGGACACTTTCAGATCTCTTTTTGAGCTATATTAGACCCTTTCAAGTCCTAACATGGATGGAAGTTACTGTAAAGTGCTGTCTTTTTTTTTTTTTTTTTTTTAAGCAGCTTCACGCTGGTCAGCCTGCACTTTTTATTTTTTATTTATTTTTTCGAGACAGGGTTTCTCTGTGTATCCCTGGCTGTCCTGGAACTCACGCACGCCTTTAATCCCAGCATCTGGGAGGCAGAGGCAGGTGGATTTCTGAGTGCTGTCCTTTTTAGGATGTTGCCTGCATTCCTCTACCCACCTGCGGTATCGTTAATGAGGGACTCTTTAAAAAAGAAAACAGCTTTTATGGTTCTCCAAATCTGGATAATGTTAATCCTGGGACTGGGGGGGAGGGGGGGAGTGGTAATTTTACTTTTTAAAAGTTTCAGTACTTTTTAAAGTTACAGGTTGCTTATAAGATATTTCTTCCTACTGGCCTTTATATTGCCCTTAAGTAAGGAGTATTGCTGTAAAGACCATTACATATTTCTTGAGCCAGTTGCCTGATACTGTGTGATACATTATATTTTCTGCTAACTCCAAGGCTGGGGAACTTGACCCTTTCACCTCTGTCTTTGTAGTACATCTTTAGAGAATTTTTGCTAAGTAATTGGGCTGTTCCATCCCTGGCCCAGAGGCTTTGGGAGTAGAAACCACACTCCTCTCTGTTTCATTTTCCGAATGTTGCATCAGTCAATTACTGGTGTGTCTCTTAAGACACCATTGATATAAAATAAGCCACCTAGCTGCCAGTGTCATAAGACTGGAGAGACGGTACTGGTTTGGGGAGCATTGTGGAGCAGTTTGTTTACATGTGTCAGCTTTTATCTGTGATGACTTAAGAGATGTCACATGCAGATGGCTTTGAACGTATTTTAAATACTGAGTATCAAATGCATGGAAATATGACCCAAGGGTATCTCCATTCCCCCAAACACACAGGGCTTGCTTTTTCATATGTGAGTACTTGAAAGGAATTGGATCTTGTATAAATAAACGCATCGGTAATTTTATGGGCTGGAGAGATGGCTCAGCAGTTAACAGAACAGACAAGCTCAGATCCAAGATCCTAGCTTCCTCATCCATCAGCTCACAAAAGCCTGTACCTCCAGCTCAGTAGGTCCCTCATCGACACACATACAGACACACACACCTCCACAATAAAGTAAGGATTTTAAAAATAATAATTCTCTTACAATATTGATACAGTGGTTGTAATAAAAGCTCAAGTTTTAAATGTGTTTCAATGCTAGAACCTTATCTTTTGGTTTCTTGATTTTTTAAGTATTTTAAGTTAACTTGTATTATTAAACTTTTGTATTTGATTTTTTTGAGCATTATGCAGTCCAGGCTAACTTGGAACCCACATTCAACTTGCCTCAGCCTTCTTACTAGGATACACTCACTCTCTCTCTCTCTCTCTCTCTCTCTCTCTCCTCTTTCTCATTTGTTTTGTTGTTGTTGTTGTTGTTGTTTGATACAGGGCTTCTGTGTATTACTGACTATCCTGGAACTCACTCTATAGACCAGGCTGACCCTCAAACTCACCTGCCTCTGCCTCTCTGCCTCTCTGCCTCTCTGCCTCTCTGCCTCTCTGCCTCTCTGCCCCTGCCTCCCTCCTGGGTGTGCTCTACCACCTCCGGCAGTCTTTCTCATTTATAAAAGGAAGAACCTAGTTAAATAAAGGTAACTAGTTAGTGGGCAGTAGGGGACACTCCACCCCCAGGCTATGTTCATTCTTTGTTACTGAGTGTTTAAGCTGGGGCATGCGTGTCCCAAGCCAAACAGGAACGTATGGAAAGGAAAGATGTTTGGGAAGCAATTTAGAATTGCAACTCTGGTGGCAGAGCAAGGCGCTGCACGCAGCTGAAGGCCTGGCACACACCTGCACCTCTCCCTGCATTCCTTGACTGTCGCCCAGTTGCCACCTCATCGGAGACACCCGGTCAGTAACCTGCCTTCCCACCCCTTACCCTACCTGCTTGTGCTCATCACTGGACATTTGTTCTTTAAGCCTTTAACTTCCTTCAGAGTTCATGTTTACTGAGCAAACAGAATGTCCCATCTCACTTTCTCAGCAAGTCCTTTGTTAAGTGTTTACTGAGCACCTACTATATGGCAGGCCCTACACAAAATCCGGAGGATACGGAATTCATTCTTTAAGGGTTTCTATCTTTGTGGGAGACCATAAATAAGGTCCATGGACATAAATCGTGTTCTGGGAACAGAAGGCAGTTCAGAAAGTGAAAGTGCTCAGTGAGGAGGCAGAAGGCGCCTCAGGAGGACCCGCAGCGCCTCACCACTGACGCAGCTGGGTTGCTTACTTGCTAGTTTGCTTGCTTGCTTGTTTTTGAGACAGGGTCTCAAGTTGCTCAGGCTAGCCTTAAACTCCAGTTCAGTATATAGCCAAAGCTGGCCTTAAACTCCAGTTCAGTATATAGCCAAAGCCGGCCTTAAACTCCTGATCCTCCCTGCTTCTACCTCCCAACTGCTAGAATTCCCAGAGTGCACCGCCACACCCCGTCCTTGCTGATTATTTTATGGACTAGCAAAATAGCCCATCAGCTTGTGCATACAGATAGCATACCGTAAATTAAATGTGATAACTTTAAAGAGCTGTTTCATTCTCCCACTAGAACGTGAGCACCGTAAAGGTAAAAGCTTTGATTTTCTTTCCTCCCCGTTGCTCTGTCTTCGGTAGCAGGAACCATGTGACACACATTCAGTGCTCAGTGTATGTGGTGTGTGAATAAATAAATACAACAAGTGGGGGTGGAATCCGGAGCCTCGAGCACTGTCCCCCTGAGCTAGCCCCTAGCCCTTCGGTCACAGTAGTAACTACAGTGGCAGAGTCGGTGTGGTTGTGAGGAGCGGATGCTTGAGTTGACATCTGAAGAGAAGAGTCCTAGCTGGAAGAGAGACAGAGCAGGGCAAGAACACTGGAGCTTGAGGGAGCTGGTGAGATCCCTGCTGGATCCCTGGTCTCTACTGTGTGTTTGGCTTCAATCAGTATTTCCCGAATGAATGAAAAACTGCGGTAGGGTGACAAACGTGCACAGAAGCCCTCTAGGTGTCGCAGCTGCTGGCTTCCAGAGTAGGAAAGAGGGCAATGTAGGATATCACAACTATTGCCTGTGCGGCGGAGTCAAGGGCTGTAGACAGGACTGCGAGGGACAGGAGGGAAGCTTCGTGTTCTCCTGTGTTTACTGCATCCCCTGTAAGCCTCAAGTGCTCTGTTTGCTGTTTAAAATGAAATAAACATTCCTTTGACTTCCCCTCACTGTTCCTGGAAACATCAACTGTAATGACGTTAAGAAATAAGCATGCTCTGTTCTTGGTGGCCTGACTGACGCTTGTTGTATTCAGCACTCCAGCTGACACCGGGCTTGCCATGACAGTGTCGGCGGCCATCTTGTCAATAGTGGTACTCAATGTCTGACACCTGTGACACTAATTTTGGTTTCTGTGCTGTAGTTTGTTGTTGTTGTTGTTGTTGTTGTTGTTGTTGTTTTTTAACCTGGTAAATTTTAGACCCTCACATACCTTTGGGTTTTAACTTTTCTGTTAAGGTTAGACCATAGCAGGTTTTTTAAGGCCAAAGGAGTGGCTCAGTGAGTAAGGAAAGATGCTTACCGCTAACTAAGTCTGATGACCCAAGCTCAACCCCCAGAACCCACACGGGGGAAGAGAGCATCTCCTGTAAGCCATGATGCTCTGACCTCCTCCTGCACACACCCGAAGTCAATAAATCTAAATCATAAATGTAACAAATCTTACCAACAAGGCTGTGTGGAAGTCGAACTGATCACGTTTCTATCGGTTGATATCTAGGTCATTAATTATATAAATAATAAAGTTGTTTCTCAGTTTTAAATATATCAGCCATGTCTGGGAAGCTTCCAAGGTGAATCTTGAGGTAGGAGGCATCTTCCTTCTGTGCTGTAGTAAGACACACAGAAGTGTGTGGTACCAGGCCCACACCAGGCTGCACTGTCACCCTACAGATCGCCTAGAATTTAGGGAATCGGGGACAAAGCCACGGTGTCTCTGTAAACTGTTGAAAGACTAACTAACTACAGGCAGGTCGATACTGTGAAGTCTCTTTCATTTCCTTAAAAAACAATCACAAGGCAGGCATGGTGGCAGGGTATCTGAGTTTGAGGCTAACCTGATCTACATAGCAAAGTCCAGCTACACGGTGAGATCCTGTCTAAAAATATTTAAAACAAACAAACAAAAAACCATATCATAAATAAACTACACATAGTCTCGGGCAGCTTTCCGTTCAGTTTTGTGCTTTTGTGTTTCTGATTTGTGAGGCTTTTCTGCCCCTTCTCCCTTCCCCTCTTCGTGGGAATATTGAGTGGTATGTGTGCTGGTCCTGAAGGTCAGAAGACAACTTAGAGTGATCTTCTCCTGTCACTTCTATATGGATTCCAGTCACTTCTCCTGTCACTTCTATATGTGACCTTGGGTCATCAGCTTAGTGCTTCACTCGTGTATGGACTAAATACAGTGTTGGGGCGGAGGAACATTAACTCTCTGTGCCTTAATAGTTCTGAGAAATGGAACCAGAAATGGTGTGTGTTAGCAGTCGGTCAGGACTGATGGACAGGTTAAGTGTTCCCTATTGGGAGCTATTGGGTGTGGTCAGCTTGTGGATTTCCTAGGATTTAGGAATATTTGACTGTACATAATAGATACTTGGGATGCAAAGCACATATTCCAGACACGGTTTCACTGTGTATCCCTGGATAGCCTGGAACTCACTGTGTAGACCAGAGAAGCACCTGCCCTTGCCTCCCTAGAGATGGTATTAAAGGTGCACAACACCAGGCCTGGCTGACATACCACACTTCAGAGCCTTTCCGGGGAATAAGGAGGGTGTTCAACCTCTAACACATGTTTTGCGGATGCCATAGAAACTAATTCTGAAACTGTGGAGCTGGCAGTTTTGAAGACCGCTCACATTTTGTTTTGCTTTTTGAGATTGAGTCTTACCCTGTAGACTGATCTTTAGTTTGTATTAACCCCCTGCCTCAGTCTCTTGAGGCCTGAGATTAACAGGCATGAGCTGCTACTCCCAATGTGGGATGGTTCACGTCTAACAACTTGAATTTTGAGGGGAGGCGGAGTTTCTCACTTGTGGGATTCCAGGTCCCGCTCAGACTCCTGTGCAAGTGAACAGAGACGGGCACTATGGGCAGCCTGACTGATTGATCTCTGGGGTTTTTGTTTGTTTTGCAGCTTTAATTAGTTTGTCCTTTGGAGGAGCGATCGGGCTGATGTTCCTGATGCTTGGATGTGCCCTTCCGATATACAAGTACGTCATTTTCTTTCCTTTTTGAATGTTTAAAGGGAAAATTCTTCTACTAAGATTTTTAACATGCTCTGTCCCCTACTATACAAGAAATTCAGAGAAAATCTTAATTTACCAACGTAGTCCTTTCCTGAAGATCATCACTTAAGCACTAGGATGCTCAGGCAGAGAGCATTTTGGCTGTGACCTGCTTCTGCAATGACCTGGTGGCAGAAACTCAGTCCTGCTGCCCGTCGATGATCCACCGGCCAAACCTAAAGCTTCCTCTGCGGAAGGAGACACAGGCAGCTTCTGCGCACAGCTGCAGGTGCTTGCTTTCCATAGACCGGGAGAACTTTCTACTGAGACGTCGTCTCGCTGGGTAGCCCAGGCTGGCCTCACATGCAGCACCTCACTCCTGCCTCTCAAGTTCTAGAATCCCAGGGTTCCATCGCTGTGCCCAGTATTGAAAACTTTTTAAGTTAATATTTAAGGAACTTTATTTTCAAAAGACAAGTGGGTAGCAGTGGAGCCCAAGGCGCAGAGAGAATTGTGCCGCTAATAAGCACATGAAAACACACTGAATCCCACTCCACACTACCTGAAATCCACTGGTGAAGATAAAGGAGGTGGGTGGGCACTGCTGGGTGCCCGCAGGTGGGGGACTAAGTCAGGCAGGGGTTTAGAAAGGAAGGAGTTGCCATTTCTTGGAACTAGTTTGCCTGTATCCTGTAGTTCTTCAACCTGGCCCTCCCCTTCTTAGAAATCCTCACACAAATCCACTTACAAATGCTTGCAATAATACACATAGTTGGTTAATATTGCTGTTCACAGTCACCAAGTGAATAGCGAAATGGAAATAATATATAATATTTTATATATAATATATATTATAGCAAAGATGGAAAGCTGAAGATGACATCATAAATGCCCAAACCAAAGCTAAATTATGGGACGAGAGATGGTGTAGTGGATAGAGTACTTGCAATAGAGACATGAGGACCTGAGTTCAAATCTCAAGACCCCATGTGGTGAAAAATGAAAACAAAAAGGAAAAGAATCTTTAATCATTTCTTACAAGTTTTTTAATAGACTGTTAAAACCCTGACAGAGATGTGGACAGAGCTTCCCTATCCCCTTCACACAGCTTCCTCCGCTGCACTTGTCAAAGCCAGCAAGTGACGTCAGCACAGCACGGTTACTGACAGACTAGAAACTATGGCTTTCAGTACCATCTTCTGTTACATCTTACACCTAGATTTCAGTAAGAGCAATCATGGATGCTGTAACATTATGAGGAGGCAGAATGTAAAGGTTTTTGTGTAAATAGTCTTAAGTATGCCTTCTTATATACTAAAGCAAATTTGGGGGGGGGGGCCTCAATTTATAAAGCATTTTGTCAGTAGCCATTTTTAATATTGTGCCATAATTGAACACAGGATGAACTGACTACACTTCTCACGTGAGCCCGCAGCTTTGTTTCCAAGCACAGCTTGTTTGCTACCTTGTAATAGTCCTCTGGTCTACAGCAGGAGCATGGTTAGGGTGTCAGAAGGTAACACGGCTGACCGCACTGCCACTGACTCTGCTCTCTTTTCCAGCCAATACTGGCCCCTCTTCGTTCTCTTCTTTTACATCCTCTCACCCATCCCGTACTGCATAGCCAGAAGATTAGTGGACGACACAGACGCCATGAGCAATGCTTGTAAGGAGCTCGCCATATTCCTCACCACAGGCATCGTCGTCTCGGCTTTTGGACTCCCTGTTGTGTTTGCCAGGGCACATCTGGTGAGTTGCCATACTCTGTGAATGCTTTTATACCAGACTGTTCTGTTCTGTTCTTTTCGTTTTCTGTTTTGCTACGTGAAAGAGGTGAGCGATTAAAACCTCCGCTTTCTGTCTGTTCTTGCTGTCAGGCTGAAACTGTTGGAAGACATGGCTGGGGTCCGCAGCTCAGGGACTGCACTGTGCATCTGCGGCCTGCCTGCCCTGTAATACCTAAAGCAGTGGTTCTCAGCCCTCCTAGTGCTGGGACCCTCTAACACGGATCCTTATGTGGTGGTGACCCCAACCAGAAACATAGTTTGTTGTTGCTACTTCATAACTGTAATTTTGCTTATGATAATCATAATGTAGATATCTGATATGTAGGGTATCTGATATGCCACCTGGTTGAGAACCACTGACCTAAAGCATAGATGTGTGAGACACTTATCCTCTGAGGCTGGGGAACTGTGAAAGAGGAGGAAGGGCAGATTTGTACCCTGAGTCACCCCTCAGCTCTGGAAAGGTGGGGAGAAGGGCCGAGACTAGCCACACGTCAAGTGTGGTACAGGCACTTGCTCCCTCTGCCCTGTCAGAGAAAGTACAAGTATCTCTCCCTCACTGGTACTTAGAGCTCAACTTCTGCTCCAAACAAGATTTTAGATTCCCTCAGCAAAACTTCCTTTGTAAACAGCAATCACAGAATCCCATGCGGTGCTGGGGACACAGGGGCAGGGTGCATCCTAGATACACAGGACCCTGGGATGGGACTGCAGAGAGAGCCAAAGGAAGCTACAGTGGCCATTCTCAAAGCTGAGCTTGTTCCCGGGTGATTTATCACATCCTACGATCAATCAATGGCAAATAAAAAACGCTTACAGGGTGTGGAGTGTGTACTGTGAAGGTCACCCCAAGCCACATTGCTTAAGATGGTGATTGACTAATGCAGAGAGCATTGATCTGCTGCTCCTCATTGCCTCCACATCGCGTGTCTGCTGACTGTGTCTCTCTTCCTGCCGTAGATCAAGTGGGGAGCTTGTGCACTTGTTCTCACCGGAAACACAGTCATCTTCGCGACAATTCTAGGCTTCTTCCTGGTCTTCGGAAGCAACGACGACTTCAGCTGGCAGCAGTGGTGAGGAGCTGCTGAACTGTAGTCACATGGACTTCTGTCGTCTGCTGGCCGTCCGTGCACAGGAGAGGGGGCCGTGATGCCGAGCTGTTGGCGAGCCTCTGGGGTGTCCTAGTTGCTTCCTTCTCACTGTTGTACGCCTCCTGTTTCCACGGGGACTTGCTGAAGATTAAAAGGATTTTCTCATTTGGAAAAGCTTGGCTGGTTTCCCACTTCTCTAGACTATGCTTTCCATGGTGTCCTGCTGAATCTAAAATCCTTCCATGTTTTTTCCCTGTTCAGTTGTTTTAAAATCAGTATGCAATGTTAACCCATTTTTAAGATGTAATAGCCATTTGCATTGGTTTAGGAATTCAGAACTTCTGGCTGTATTATGGGCTAAAGTACATATTTTCTCTAAAAATTAGTTAATCTCCATTATTAAAAAAAAGTATACATGAGTAAGTTTTCATTCAGTCAGGATGACATCACTCCAGGTGAATGCAAACCTTCAGAGCGTTGACATACCTTATCTACTATTTACTCAGTGAAAGATAGCTGCATTTATACCTCAGGGGGGCCGACTGATACTGCCCATGCCCTCCAGAAGGGTTGCTGGTTTTACTAGTGGACAGGTGTTTTGTGAATTGAAAATTATTTTGTGGAATTGCTATAAAAGAGTGCTTTTCTCCTCAACTGTTAGAAGAATTTATGTTAAACTTTAAGGTACAAGTGTAAAAACAAGTTCGGGGATCCAGTTTATATCGGTGTTTGTTATGGTCTAAGCAAGCGAGTAGCTGTGTGGGAAGAAGTGACATTGGCTTTCCACTGTCTGTGTGCTACTTCCATCCTTAGTGACAGGTCTGAGCTCTGTCACTACTCATGGGACATGCATGAGACAGTTGCGTGTTTGCAGTGTAGATACTCAAAAACTTCCTTCTGCTTCCTCCTTTTAACTTATTTTGTACATTGTATATATTAAGTAAAAGAACTTTTCAAATATAGTTTAATAACGTTTAGAAATGTTTGACTACTAGGAAACCAATTGCTATGCCATACATGCAGAGTGCCCCTCCCCCACAAGGCCTTGACGTGATTCACAAGTGACTTGTTAGTCGTGCAGGTAATCCAGGAACGTGCAGTCGTAGGACTTAGACCACCGTAAGAGTAGTCTCCCAACCTTATAGTGTATGTACTTCAAAAGCACTTAAGGCAGGTTTGCTGTAAATCTCTCAGTTGTCGGGGGTTTGGTTTCATCGTGATGGATCTGCTGTCGTGAGTAAGGTATTTATTGTATGAATTCATACAGAGTAGCCAAATCCAGCTGTGTCACCGCTTCAAACACAGCCCTGACCAAAATCTTCTCAGAGACCAGGCATGACCAAATCGTAGCGGTCATTTGCATCTTCAGTTCTGATCAAGAGCTGATTATGAAAACGTTCTCATTAATCCAGCAGTATTTTTTGTGAGAACACTTGTATGTTTCTCCAGTGTGCTTATATAAAAAGAAATGTTCTGCCTTTAGCTGAAAAATGAGTAACCATGACAACTGTCTTTTGTTTTTTTTTTTCCTACAGTTTATTTCTCAAAAAAAAAAAAAAAAAAAAACCCTAAAAAAAAAAAAAAAAGAAAGAAAGAAAAAAGAAACTGGGAACATGCACCAAGTTTGTTCAGCTTTTACTAAAGATGTCTAAAGCCGCGGTTTTTGTTTCTGTTTGCCCTGACCCATGTTTTATTACTTTGGTGGTGAGGTGGGAAGCGTTATGAAATGTCCAAACTCGGCCATGCCGTTTGTGGGTTAGACCAGAAGTGGCTTGTTGAATAATGATGACGGAGACTCGCGGGCGGTGTGCGCACGGTCAGAGCCCTGTCTGGGATCAGGATGGAGCGGGAGGTTCTGTCTCTGGTCCTCCCTGCTCTCTGCTCCTTCACAAGCGAAGTGCTGAGCGCTTGGCCGTAGACTCCTTTCTAACAGCTGCATATTCTTTCTGGGTACGAACTAATCTTAGCAGCAGCATTGCGTGTCTGACTGTGACACCGGCTTGCCAATCCCGTGTCTGGCTGTGACACCGGCTTGCCAATCCCATCTCTGGTTTCTAGGCTAGCAACTTATGAGCATTTTCATGAGTATGCGTCAACACATTGTCGTCCTACCGTGGAGAGAGAGAGAAAACTTTTGATGACGAAACAATAAAGATTTTAAATATCCATTTTAGCTTGTGGGTGTTTTCATAATATAAGTTCAGCCGCTGAAGTGCTTCTAAGCATTTAAGAATGGGACACTGAGCTAGACGTGGTGACAAACGCCCTTCACCTCAGGACGTGAGAAGCTGAGGCAAGAGGATCAAGAGTCCAAGACTACATGGGGCTGCATAGGACCCTGTCTAAAGAATCAAAACTAGGAATGTGCTAGAAAGCAGGCAAGCTACCAAATCAAGCTTGAGAGAGGAAAGAGAAACCATGGTGACAATACAGCCCTGAAACTCTCTGATCTCTGATGCATGGATTGAACCAGGCCGTATCTACAGTGAGTTCCAAGAGACTCGGAAATGTCAGCTGACCAGCGCCTCATCTTGCCAAGTGCAGGTTACTGTTGCTAGCCTTGCTTTAGACTCCAGGGTGTTTTGTGGAGACCACTATTGGTGAGATGTTCAAGTTCCTATTTCTTCCATATAAGCTTGTGTTGTCCCTTAGTAAGCTGCAGGGTCCTGTTTGAAGAACTCTGTCAGCTGGGGCTGGGACTCTGTGTAGAGCACTTCCTCCCTTAACCCAACCCAGGGAAATTAAGTCTCATTGAAAACGGCAGCTCGCTCTGGCTTCGTTTTAACCATTAGACAAAAGTAGTAAGGAGAGCATATATTTGCTCTTTGGTAACTAAGGACTCTGGGGAGACACTAACAACCTGACTTGATTCTCAGGGACCCCCAGAGATTAAACCAGCTCCTCCAAGTTGTCCTCTGAGCTCCACACCCCTGCTGTGGTGCACAGATATGTTCACACACACAAAAATTAATTAAAAAAAAAAATCACAGGCCATCAGAATGGCACAGCTAGTGAAGACTGACAAGCTGAGGTCAGTCCGCAAGACCAACATGGCGGGAAGGAACTGGGGACCGGAGAGATGGCTCTGAGGTTAGGAGCACTTACTGCTCTTGCAGAGGACTCGGGTCCAGTTCCCAGCATCCATTTGATGGTTCATTATCATTCATACAATCTGTAAAAAGAGCTCCCACCCCCCCTCTCTCGCTCCTATGCGATCCAGCATACACAAATAGCTGCAGGCAAAACTCCTCATAAACCTTAGACAAAAAAAAAAAAATTAAGGGAGATAACCAACTCTCAAACTGTCTTCTGATTGCCAAACATTTGCTATTACAAGAATAACCCCACATATAGCAATAATAAAATTTAAAAAGAATTCATTTCCCGTTTTTAAATGACCATAGCCTGTATTTGGGGAGAGATTATGTTTCTAGTGCCTTAAAGTTAACCCTAGCACTCCTTAATTAAATTGGTCCCTAAGTTGCTAGTGTATACTTTGAAAAGAAGGGTAAAACACTGTTGGGGAAACTGGTGTAATCATATGCTTTGACTCAGCTCCGTAACACTGCACACATCCCCGTGCCACCCATGGATTTGTGTCTCCCACCTCCGGTGCAAGCAAACAGCCTTGTGAACAGTGTGCTTCCTGCTGAAAAGGACTCTTACAGATGTAGTCCTTAACTGTCCAGATAATCTAAGATCATGAGCAGTAAGAGCAGCAAGCTGTGGAACACCAGCAGAAGCCTGTAATTAAGGCTTTAAGGTAGGAGGAGGTAGATCTGTGCTTGGCCCTCACAGACCTTAATTTCCGGCTCATTAAAGTATCTCCTCGCCATTTGCTTTTAGTTACAAAGTGTTCAGGGTTGAACGTTTAGTTTTTTTCCAATTATATTTGTGTGTGTGTGTGTGTGTGTGTGTGTGTGTGTGTGTGTGTGTGTGTGTGTGTGTGTGTGTTCGTGTGAGCCATGATGTCTATGTGGAGGCCCGAGGACAACTTGGGAAAGTTGGTCTCTTCTTTCACTATGAGGGTCCCAGGGATTGAACTCTAGTCATCAGGCATGGTAGCGGGCACTCCCACCGGCTCGATGGCCATGAAGTTTATAACTATTTTAATTTTTCTCAAGAGTATTTGTTTTAATTACACTCACAGGTATGTCAGTGTGAGGGGTGGGGGTGTGCCCGTGAGTGTGGCTGCCTGCAGAGGCCTGAAGAAGGTATCAGATTCTCTGCACCTGGACTTCTGAGGTGTTATGGGATTTGAGAATTGAACTGGGGCCTCTTGAAGAGGAGTCTTCAGTCTCAGCCACTGAGCCCATCTGTCCCCGCCTCTAAAATCGTTTGTTTTGTTGTTGTTGTTGTTGTTGTTGTTGTTGTACTGGGAATTGAACCCATAGCCTTATGCTTTGGCTAAGCAAGTACTCTGCCACTGAGCTAAGTCCCAAGTCCACTGAAATTTATCAGTATCAGAAAAAGACTGCCCTGTTTTGCTTCCAGACTCCTGAAGATAATTTGAAACTATCCTTGGGTTTAGAACCACATAATCTAGGGGAAAAAAATCAGATGGTTGTTAAACGTTTAAGTTCCATGGAAATATTGGGGTGTAATAAAATCCATAAATGAGATGTCAAGTCCACAAGCCTTTCTTTTGCAGTTAACACTGTGTTCTTGTGTTTAGTTGCCACACAACTAATGAGTGAGACACTAATCTTAGAAGTCAATAGCATAGTTAATGCTGCGAGCGAGATACTTTGTTCCAGCTTAGAGCAGTAGAAGCTGTCACATAGGATGAAATAGGAACGAACAATCCTGGGTGTTTCTGTGAATTTGCTGTTGTTAGGAGATTTATCTATTTCTATTCTCTGTGCACAGCTGTTTTGCCTGTGTGTCCCTCTGTATACCCTGTCTGTAGTGCCTGTGGGGGCCAGAAGAGACTGTCAGATCCCCTGAAACTGAAGTTGCAGACGATTGTGAACCCCTATGTGGCTGCTGGGAACTGAATTTGGGTCCTTTTCAAGAACAGCACATTGTTTGTTTGTTTGTTTCTGAGACAGGGTCTCTGTATGTATTCCCACTGTCCTGGAACTCTGCATGTAGAATCTCCCTCACAAGTACTGGAGTTAACAGCCTGCACCAGCATGGCAGACTAACAGTAAGTACCCTTAACCACAGAGCCATCTCTCCAGCCCACCCTGCGACCGTTAAGAACATTGCTCTTTAATAATTGAGTTACAATGTGCTTAGCATTTAATATGGAAACATGTTTCTCGTGGCAGATGACCACTGCATAATGTCATGAAAATGTAGCCGTGGCATAAAATAATCATAGATTTCTGAACTGCCTCCCCACAAATAGAACAGATGTTAAAGATCTGAGTCATTTTTTAAAAAACTGCCCTCAGTTAAAGCAGCCTCCTGGGATTACATTAAGATAACTAGACTGGCTTTTGTCATGGTCTGATTATCTACGAGAGGCTCAGTCAGTGGAGAGTCTGCTGTATTTTTATGGACACCCAGAACCCACATAAAAACCCAGGTAGCATGTGAGTGCCAGTACTTAGAGGCAGATCCCAGCACTGGCTACCCGGCCTCGTCAAAACTGAGTTCCAAGTTCAAGAGACTCTCATCTCAAAAAATAAGGTAGAGAGTGACTGAGGAAGAAACCTGACATAGACCTGTGGCCTCTATGTGCCCAAGCACCCACACACAAACATGTATCGCAAACGCATAACAGACACCCATACAAAGCATCTTTGAGAGCTAGTTACCAGCAGTGAGAAGGGAGGACACTGGAGAGGGATGTGTTTTTGAGCCATACATCCTATTAGAACTGGCATTTGTCACCAATATAAATGGAAGAGTAATTCCTTTCAAGTCTATTGCTCAGAACAGTAATTGCAAAGCCGTCTTCAAAAAATTTTAAGCCTGGGGTTGTTAATGTCTGTAATCCCAGGGCTGGGAAGGCTTCAGCAGGAAGATTCCAAATCTGAGGACAGCCTGAATTACATAGACTGTCACTTGTCCCATTGTCTAGTTAAGGCAAGTAGCTGTGAAAAAATGCAACTATAAACTATAACCACCACCATGTCTAAACCCCTCTATCTCCTACAGATGCTATAGTCTGCCTTGCTGCAGACCTTCACCAGACAGAGCAATGGTCTTGACTGATGCTTTAACCTTTTATGTATTATCAGTGTGTGTGTGTGTGTGTGTGTGTGTGTGTGTGTGTGTGTGGTCTGTATATACTACAGCACATATGTGTAAGCCAAAGGAGCACTTTAGGGAGTCAGTTCTCAGTTTCTAACTTGAACTGTTTCTAGAATCAAATTCCTTACCCCCTTTCTCCCTTCCTCCTCTTTCTCTTCCTCCTCCTCCTCTTTCTCTTCCCCCTCCTCTTCTTCCTCCTCCTCTTCTTTCTCCTCCTGTTCCTCCTCCCTCTTTTCCTCTTCTTTCCAAATAGTTGTTTGTTTGTCAAATGTGTTTTAAATTTTTATTTACTATTACTGTGTGTGTGCATAATGGGAGGTGGGTGCACATGCCACCGAGTTCATGTGGAGGTCAGAGGAGGATTTTGTGGTCATCGTTACTTCGTCCCTTTGAGTGGGTTCCAGGAATCGAACTCCGATCATCAGTCTTGCGAGGCAAGCACTTTTTACTAAGCCACCTTGGTTGACCCGCCAGAGTATTTTAACTTTTATTGACTGATTTTTAAAAACTGTTAACATTTCCTCAGAATATTTCTCTAATTGTCAGAAGTACTCAGAGGATATATATATATATATATATATATATATATATATATATATATATATATATATATATATATATATTGAGAGAGAGAGAGAGAGGGAGAGAGAGAAGTTTTAATGACATCCTGAAGGATTTTTCATAAGCTGAATGCATCCATATAGGCCCCTCCCCAGAAGCACCTCCATACAAAATACTCATTTTTAATATCTGTTTACTGGCTAGTTTTTGTGTCAACTTGACACAGCTGGGTTATCACAGAGAAAGGAGCTTCAGTTGGGGAAGTGCCTCCATGAGATTCAGCTGTGGGGTATTTTCTCAATTAGTGATCAAGGGGGAAAGGCCTCTTGTGGGTGGGATCATCTCTGGGCTGGAAGTCTTGGGTTCTATAAGAGAGCAGGCTGAGCAAGCCAGGGGAAGCAAGCCAGTAAAGAACATCCCTCCATGGCCTCTGCATCAGCTCCTGCCTTCTGACCTGCTTGAGTTCCAGTCCTGACTTCCTTGATGATGAACAGCAGTATGGAAATGTAAGCCGAATAAACCCTTTCCTCCCCAACTTGCTTCTTGGTCATGATGTTTGTGCAGGAATAGAAACCCTGACTAAGACAATCTGTAATGGTCAATCAGAACTTACTTGATGTTATTGTTTTAAATGTTATTGTTAACTTCCCCAGGTGTCCTTCTTTTCTGCAAATAATGCTGCAAGGATGATTAAATTTCTTGCCACATAACATGACCCTCTCAGAGTCAGCCAAAGGATGGTCATTATAATGACAGGTTTGTAGATCCTTTAACATTCCTTGCCCATCAGCTGTTTCCTCTCAACCACTTCCAACTGAGGGAAATCCTGTGTCCACTTTGGCTCTACTGGGCTGTTGAACATTGAGAGAAAGTATAGAAAATATCTCTGCGTAAGACTAGACAGATCCACTCTATCTCTGCTCATCAGAGCCTTCATAGGTTGCTGGGTGATACTCTCTATGCTAAGATTTGTTGGGTCAATGTGAGTTAGTTTCAAGGGCCTATACTTTTCTAGATGACCTGGAAGTAACACACCCTCCGTGTGTGTGTGTGTGTGTGTGTGTGTGTGTGTGTGTGCATGTGTGTGTGTGTGCGTGTGTGTGTGTGTGTGTGTGTGTGTGTTGGAGACTGAACCCAGGGCCTGACCCATGTTAAGCTTGTACTCCACCACTGAACAGCAGCCAGTCCCTATACAATGCCTTTTATGGTGGAATAGATGTCATTTCCGGTAAGCAGGTTCTTTTAGTTAGCACACAGACATTCTTATTTGCACAAGTGCATGTTTCTTTCAGAATATGCTAGGATGAATTATAACTAGCAAGCTGGACAAGCTGATGACACATGTAATCTCAGCTCTCAGAAGATAATAACTGGAGGACTGTGGTTTGAGTCTAGACTGGGCTACATGCTGTGATGCTTTCTCAAAATAGCCAAAAGGAGTAAAGAGAAAATAAGTTGACTTAAAATCGATTTAAAGAAACGCCCGGCTAAAGAGATGATTCAGTAGGTAAAGTGCTTGCGGTGCAAACATCAGGACCTGAGTTTTTCATTTGCTCCCACATGAAAGCAGGGTACAGCAGTGTGTGTGTGTGTAATTCCTGCACTGGGGAAGCAGAGGCAAGTGGATCCCTGGGGTTTGCTGGCCAGCCTTTCTAGCTGAGTCCCTGAGCTCCAGGTTCAGGGAGGGACCACTTCTCTAGATATAAGGCAGTGGTGGCGTGTGCCTTTAATCCCAGCACTTGTGAGGCAGAGGCAGAGGCAGAGGCAGAGGCAGAGGCAGAGGCAGAGGCAGAGGCAGAGGCAGGTGGATTTCTGAGTTCGAGGCCAGCCTGGTCCACAAAGTGAGTTCCAGGACAGCCAGGGCTACACAGAAAAATCCTGTCTCGAAAAGCCAAAAAGGAAAGAAAGAAAGAAAGAAAGAAAGAAAGAAAGAAAGAAAGAAAGAAAGAAAGAAAGAAAGCAGAGAACAATTGAAGAATACACTCAGCACTCACACATATCCCTGTGAGTATACACACACATGCATATACACACACATGCATATACACACATGCATACATACATAGGCACATATATACACATTCACACATGCAGATATACACATATACACACATGCATACATATATACACATATACACATATATACATGCATACATACAAGCATATACACACATGCACACACATGTACACACATGCATACATACAGATACATGCATATATACACACATATACGCATATATACATGCATACATGCAAGCATGTACACACATGCATACATACACATAAACACAGGCATACACACACACATGCATACATACACATAATTTTTTTCTTTTTTCTGTTTTTGTTTTCAAGTCAGAGTTTCTCTGTATAGCTCTGGCTGTCCTGGAACTCCCTCTGTAGACCAGGCTGGCCTTAATTGAAATCCACCTGACTCTGCCTCCCAAGTACTGGGATTCAAAGTGTGTGCTACCACCCCTGACAATTTGGTTTATAGTTGTTGTTTGTTTTGTGTTTGTTGTTTTTTCCTTAAAGAAAAAGAGTTATTATATATAGTCCAGATGCCCACAGATGTGCCATTCCTTCTGGGCTAAGCTGGAGGTTCTGATATGTGTTAACCATAAGGAATGGTGTGCTGGGGAAAGGAAGGACAGCTGCCGTGCAGATCCACAGACACAGTGTTTGCCTCCTGCATCTGTCTCTTCCTTTGTTATACCCTAACCCTCTAAGTAAGTACTTACTGAGTGTCACATGATGTCCTAGGATTTCTGTCATTGCGCTAAAACACTCCCCTGCCCCCCCCAAAAAAAAAACCCTGGGGAGGAAACTTACTGACTGAGGGAAGCCAAGATTGGAACTCAAGACAGGAATGGAGAGGCAGGAGCTGAAGCAGAGACCATGAAGGAGTGCTACTTTCCAGGCTGTTCCCATGGCTTGTTTAGCCAGTTTTCTTATACAGCTCAGGGCTGTCTGACCTCCCACCCCAATTGTTCCTCTAGAAAATGCACCGCAGA
Source organism: Mus minutoides (assembly GCA_902729485.2). Lineage (NCBI taxonomy): Eukaryota > Metazoa > Chordata > Mammalia > Rodentia > Muridae > Mus > Mus minutoides. The sequence continues at coordinate 46,867 of CACVCL010018601.1, read as the reverse complement.
CATGCCCACACTCCATCCAGTCCGATGGGGATAATTCCTCAACTGAGATTCCCCTCTCTTCTCTAGGTGACTACTTTGTATCAAGTTGAGAAAACTAGTCAATACAGATTTGGATATATTCCAAATTTCCAACTCTCGACCTGCATGGATTAAATGCAGTAGTGACTGACTTCATGTCACAAATAATGCCTTGGTGCCACATTAGGAAAAGAAATAAATGCACTTCCTCTTGGAGTTGCTTAACCAAGGGGGAGTTGGATTTGGATACTCTGCTGCGCTCTGTTTCTTCTGTCCTTTGTCTGCCCCATCAGTCTGTATCTCTGCCTGTCCCTGTGTGACTGCCTATTTTGTCTGTGTCTGTTGTATGTCTGTGTGTCCATCCCTAACAAAGAGCTCTGCATGTGTGGAAGGAATGAGAGAATTTGCAGAAATCTCTAACAGAGCTTAGAAGAAATTAAGTCACTGGCTCCAACTTGTTGGGAACAACCAAAAGAAACTTACTCTAAGTACTACTGTTTCATTTTCAGATTCCATTTAATCCTAGGGAGAAACTAAACTAGGACCTACGGGAGCTGTGGGCTTCCCCAACGCTGAACAGCTTCTGTTGTAAGGAAACAGTTGTCTGAGTCCAGACATCTCAGGGACAACTTGTAAGTTCACAGTTGTCTGAGTCCAGACATCTCAAGCACAACTTTTCCATCTTGCAGGCAGGGTCAAAGTTCTTGTTCCCAGCCCCAGGAACCAACTCCTATCCCGACCGATGGACACTCCCTTGTTCAACTTATGTCAAAGTATGATTGGTTAATACCAGAGCCCACACTACGTCCCCCTTGCTTTATGGTTTCATCCTTTAAATATGCTGTACAAGGTCCCTTCAGGGTCATAATTAGCTCCTGCGTCTGTCCTTCAGCCCTGATAGATCAGTAGCAATTTGATTAGCATAAATTCTTGACATCTGCATTGACTACTCCAGCACCATGTCTGCCTGCATGCCGCCATGCTTCCTGCCATGATGATAATGGACTAAACCTCTGAACCCATAATCCCACCCCAATTAAATGCTTGTCTTTATAAGAGTTGCCACGGTTTTTCATAGCAATAGAAACCCTAAGACAGCTGCTTTCAGCAAATGATATACATACATTATCTGGGTCAAGTGCATGTAAGGGTACATAACATAAGATTACAACTTTTTATTAGCTTAGCTTGTAAAAGATGTTTACATAGGAAGTCCAAGGCAAGTAAGGTTGGTTCTCTGAAAGGCAGGTTAAATAAACAGCACAAGCACAGAGCCGACTTTAGTCTTCAGTGACCTCAAGGTGTAGTATTAGCTCGGCTGTGAGGTCCAGCAGAAATTCCAGTCCCGTAGGGTGTTAAGAGTTGTTTTCAGAATTGAGATGACTACATAGACTAAATTTTTCAAGCTATGGCAAGAGCTGAGTATCTAGTTTGTTATAGCATGGTTGACTTTGTCCATTTTGCTTCCTGTCGGGCATACTCTTTGTTTTCTGGTCTGAGTCTCTGTTTGACCCTCTGCAGGGTCTTCCTATGCAGTAGCCGCCAGCCTCAGACTTGGGGGTTTTCTTGTCTAGGATTCCTGAGTCCTGGGATTTCAGTTTTGTGCCACCTTGCCTGACTTATTAGGGTTGAATGTTTCCTAGAGGTATGTGTGTTGGAGGCCTGGTCCCCAGGGTGGCAGTATTGACAGACAGCAAAACCTTTAAGAGATAGACCCCAATGGAGTCCTGTCACCCAAAGAGTTAAAGGTAGTTTTCATGGGATGTATTTTTCCTAACAGGAGTGTTAAAGAAAGTAATATTGGTCCAGACAGCTCTCTGGTTTACTCCAAGATTTGAGCCGTTGTCCCTGTTTGTATTTCTGCTATAATGTGACAGCATCCACCCATCAGGGACTCAACAGAAGCCAAACCATCAGACTTTGAGCTTCTAACTCTGAGACCTAAATAAACATCCTTTTCTTCATAAGTCTGCCTGTCTCTAACATTTCATTATGGCAATAAGAAGTCATTCATACCAGATTGCAATACTTCACATCCCAGAATCAACTGGCCCAATGGGCATTTAATTTCTGTGCATATAACATCTTCATGTGGTTCACAGTAGTTTGATGGGTTTTTTTTTTTCTTTTTTTTTAATCTGGTAGTGAGGATCGCACCCCGGCCCTCCCATCTGCTGGGCAGACACTCACTGAACCACGCCCTCTATGCACACCTGACGTTTTTTATATCCAGCCTTATTTCAACCTCACTTCCACATCTAGAGAAGTCCCTGTGCTTCTCCAGTTTGTACCTCAGTAACAATAGAATAGCTTGTTAATGCACAAGTCTTAATTACTGTTCTCCTGCTGTAATGAGACACCACGGCCACAGAAACTTTTATAAAGGAAATCATTTAATTGGGGCTGACTTATAATTCCAGAGGTTTAGTCCATTATCAACATGGCAGGAAGCATGGCGGCATGCAGGCAGACATGGTGCTGGAGGAGCTGAGAGTTCTATATCCAGATCGGCAAGCAACAGGGAAAGATGCTAAATCAGGACTGGGCTTTTGAAACTTCAAAGCCTACTGACACACTTCCGATGAAGCCACACCTCCTCGTCCTTTCAAATAGTGCCACCCTCTAAGCATTTAAATATATAGATGTATGGGAGCCATTACTATTCAAACCACCACAGAAGAGAAACACATTTCTGTGGCCAGCCATCAGGTTTATCCATCCAATACTTAAAAACTTTCATTATGAAAAGTTTTAAATACATTATTCATCAAGGCATCCTCTGGCATTTCCTAAGCAGTATTTAATGGCTGGGTGAGATGAAGGGCAGGGAAAGATTTCAGTTACGTTTGTCTTTTCTCTTCGCTAACAGAAAAAGCAAAAGACCGTACATCACAGGGAAGAGACTGTTGTAAGAACAGCACAGACGGCAGAGAGAGGAAAGGCTCCGGCCCTCCACCGCCAGCATGATGTAGGCAATGATGAGTTGGGTATGAGCCCAAGTGAGGGCTCTATAAAGCAGCCGCAGGGGCCAGGATCTGATACATACGTTGGCAAAAGTGTGAATCAGATAATCGGCTTTCACCATTACAGACCAGCACAGGAAGCCGAACACCTGGCCTGGGTGGAGCCCGTGCCACCAGGCAGAGAAGGCAAATGTCTGCAGCAGGGGCCAGCGCCGGCTCTTCCGGAAGACTAGCCTCCTGAGCCATAGAGCTGTGCTTCGGTTCCACTGCCTTGCGAACAGGGAGATCCTGTGGGTAGTTTCCAGGGTCCAAATGTCCACGTCGAGGACGTATCCCTCCTCTCCAGGCCCCTGGCCAGCCTCAGTGCCAAAGCCTGCCGCGTGGAGGAGAGAGTCGTCCAGGATCCAGTGGGAGTAATAAGTGAGTTTAAAGAGCCCAGCTGTGGACCACATGAGGTAGATGCACTCCAGCTGCTGGCAGTCATCCAGTCCAGCTCCAGCACTCACCGCGCTCCTCAGCGCCACCTTGAGGCACTCCAGCCCAAGAATCTGCAGACCCCTCCAGGTCAGAGTCCGAAAAGAGATACTCGGATAAAAAGAGCTTGATCTTTGAACGCAAGCCTGAAACCTCCGGAAGGAACATAGGGGGCCTCCCAGGAGGGCAGGGAAAAAGAGCAAGTAGCTGAAATGAGGTAGAGCATCCCACAGGTGCTCAGAGAAAGAACTCTTGCTCCTGGCGCCCCGCCTCGGGGCCTCCACCTTCCCTTCACAAATGTCCAGTGAGAGGGACGTGACTCTCTGCGTCAAGAGCATGAGGGAAGAAAGAGTGATGTAGAACCTGAAAGACATAAATAAACACGTATGTGAAGCCACACCATATTTATTGTCTCTCACCTTTTCTCTCTCCTCCAACCTGCCCACAAATCTCATAGCAAATCACGCTCCACAAACAAACACTCTTAGAATCTTTCAGAACCGTGCATTATTCCAAGGCAAACCCACGAATCATCTCAGGTGGTGGTATCACACTCCTTCAATCCCAGCATCTCAGCAGGATCTCTGAGTTCGAGGCTAGTATGGTTTTCAGAGCAAGAATTACACAGCCAGAACTACACAGAGAAAACCCTGCCCCAACCCATCTGACACATATTTATGCTATCATGTGGTTGCTGGGAATTGAACTCAGGACCTCTGGAAGAGCAGTCAGTGCTCTTAACCATTGAGCTATCTCTCCACCTCCTGGTTATAATATTTTAGAATGGTTTATAAATGGCTGGAGAAATAGCTCAGTGGGCACTTGAGGCTGACAACCCCAGTTCAATTCCCAGGACCCTCGTGGTAAAAGACGAAAAAGAAAGAAAAGAGAAGAAAAGAAAAGAAAAGAAAAGAAAAGAAAAGAAAAGAAAAGAAAAAAAAACCTAGCTCCCAAAAGTTGCTCTCTGAGCTCCATAGGAATACTGTGTTGTGTACAACAAATCAATCACAAATTAATTAATTAAAATGTTCCATAAAAAAGAGAACGGCTTACAAATATTAGGATCAGACTCGGTGTGGTGATGCATACCACATCCAAGAGGCTGAGTCAGGAGGAGAGTGAATTGGTTTGTCTATACTGTAGAGTAAGTTCTAGACCATTCCATACATAAAAAAATAAAAATCAATAAAAAGAAATTTAAGACTGGAGACAAGGAAGAAGTTTGGAAACAAAAGAAATAAGAATTGGTAATAAAAAGATGATTCCAGAAAGTTGAAGTGTTAACCATAAGCCAGGCCCTGACTGTAATATTCTGGTGACTGGGGGTGCACACTGAAAGCACGTCAGGGTGAGGGGTGGCACCTAAGCAGGGGACATTTGTTTTCCACCAGTCTTCTGAACTCTCTCCGTGACATCCTCTTTTCTTTTCTTCTCTTTTCTTTCTTTTTTTTTTTTTTTCCTGCTGGCGAGACTGCTGAGGACAGTCAGAGAAAATGACAATCACACTATGTATAATCAAGAAGCCAGCACTGTCCCCAGCCATAACTGTGTCTCCTTCTGATCCTCTTGCCTGACTTATCTTGAGAGCAGGGTCACCTCCAAATGCCAACTTCTCTTCTGTTGCAGTCTGTGTCTCCCCTCCTCCCCAAATTCACATCCTTAAGTTCCAAGCCCTAGTGACTCAGAAGAAGCAATTAAAGGGGCTGGAGAGATGGCTCAGTGGTTAAGAACACTGACTTCTCTTTCAGAGGTCCTGAGTTCAATTCCCAGCAACTACATGGTGGCTCCAACCATCTGTAATGGGATCCAGTGCCCTCTTCTGGTGTGTTTGAAGACAGCTACAGTGTACTCATATACATTAAATCGATTTTTTTTTAAAAGAAGCAATTAAAGAGATGTCATACTGGGCAGACACTCATCCAACATGACTAAAGAGGTAGGACAATCATGCATGTGTATGATCAGACACAGACACACATGTGCAATGACCATGTGACAACCCAGAGAAGGCAGCCATCTCTAAGCCAAGGTGAGAAGCCTCAAAGGCAGTGAGCAGCCACTGGGCCTGTACCATCACTAGCCGCCAAGCTGTTCAGTTCTGCTGCCTGTATCACCCAGTCAGTTGGCTTTGCCATGCCTGCTCTGGCTAGCTAGCAGATATTTTCATTGCACATCTGCACAGCCTTCCTCCCACTCAGAGCCTGTTCAGCTGGCCCTTCTGGCCTCTGTCAGGACCTGGCTTCCTACTGCAGTCCTGATATGTCATATTCAGAACAGTAATCCTGCCCACTTACTCTCTAATCTTTCCCAGAGAGACGAGCCTTATGTCAATCTCTATCACGAACCCCAACTCTACTGAGTGTGTGCATGTGCACACGTGTGTGTGTGTTGTGTATGCAAGTGTGAAGGCCGAAGGAGAACATGTATGTACTGCTCAATCGATGCCTGCCTTATTCCCTTGGTATAGAGTCTCTCACCGAACCTGGAACTAGGTCAAGGAGCTAGCCCCAGTAATCTCCTGTCACTCCCCCTCTCCCAACACACGCAGAGCTGGGGTTACAGCTGCACACATAGTCACATGGCTTTTCTCTGTGTTCCTGAGATTTGAACTCAGGTCGTCAGATTTACACAGCAAGCATTCCCACCCACTGAGCCATCGCTCCAGTGCACAAGTCTGAAGTCCTCCACACTGAACACTGTCTTATTTTTCTGTTTGTGGTTTTTGAGACAGGGTCTTCTGTATCCCAGTCTGGTCCTCAATTTGCTATGTAACTGAGGACTGCCACCAAAATCCTGATCCTCTTTCCTCTCCGTCCTTGTGCTGGGATTTTTAAAAGAAGAAACAATTAAAGAGATGTCATAATAGGCAGACACTCATCCAACATGACTAAAGAGATAGGACAGTCACACATGTGTGACACCTTGCACAGGAAGTGTCACCGCATCTGGTTTGTCGTAATAACTTTTAAAGGACTCTAGGTGCACTGGGAGTGGCCAATAGTGAGCTAATAGTAGGTTAGAAACAGACAGGTAACCCGCCCAGTACAGTCATGAGTGACACAGACAACCGACAGCCACGGAGAGCCAGGAACATTAGGTCTCAGACTCGCGGATACTTTCTTCCCACTGACTCACAACACAGTGTCTCTGGCCTGTAATTAGCTCTCGGTTTTTGTTCTTTGTTGCTTTCCAGATTGGGTGGAGGAAGCGATGAAGCAGCTGAGGCCTGCCTGAATAAAGATAGCAGCCAGCAGCAGCCAGCCAGGCCCCCTGTGACTTGTCTGTGTCAAAGCGGCCAAGGCTGAGATGAGCATACTGTCGTCAAGTCACTCCCAGGCGCAAAGACAGCTACAGCGAGTGCCAGATACTTCTATAGACTGCAACACCAAATGGCAGTGGGTAGTTACAGAACTGCATTTGCATCAGCTCAAACACCACAGCCTGTCAAGAAAGCTATTGCTGCTTTGTACTCTTTTTCCGGGAAAGGAAGCTGAGCTGCGGGAGGATTTAGTAACTTATGCGCATGCTCCACAGATGTGTGAGGCTTAGAATCAGCTCAGCCCAACCAACTGGACAGGGGCCTTTACCTCACGGGTGGAGGCTCACCCAGGTAGTATTCGGTGTAGTGAAGACCCAGATGGCACAGGGTCTGCCAGCCCATCTGAAAGAAGAAGGTCAGCCTATGGACTTCCTGTGGACTGAGGGAGGAGACCAGAGCCACAGTGCAGAGCGCAGGGATGAAGATGAGCAGAGCATAGGGACCCATGGCAGCCAAAGCCAGGACACCTCCTCCAGCCAGGAGAAAGAGGTACCTGAAAGAAAGGGACAACAAAGTGACATTTAGGACAGTGTGGCAAGGATCCTGGTGACTCTTGCATGACCATCGTACGAGTGGCTATAACCACTAGGAGCCTGTGGTGGTTTGAATGAGGATGCCCGCCATAGGTTCATATGTTTGAATGCTTGGTCCACAGTTAGTGGAACTGTTTAGGAAGGGTTAGGAGGTGTGGCCTTGTTGAAGGAGATGTGATATTTGGGGGTGGGTCTTAAGGTTTCAAAAGCCCATCCTAAGTCCAGTCTACTGTCTGTCTGTCTGTCTCTGTCTCTATCTATTTATCTATCTCTGCCTGTGAATCAGGATCTAAGTTCTCAGCCCGATGCCTCTGCCTGCCACCATGCTTCCTGCCAAGATGATAATAGACTCGCCCTCTAAAACTGAATAAGGCCCCAGTTAGATGCTTTCTCTTCTAAGACTTGCCTTGGTCCCAGTGTCTCTTCACAGCGATAGAACAATAACAAGGACAGTCTCAAACAGCTTGACAATGGGGCTCTTCAAGATCTGACTGAGTGTAAATGGGAGTAGAAGAGCCATCAACCCCACTTCCAAAGCAAATACCCTTTCCTCGCTCCTCACGGCATACACACCCAGTGTGTATCTGAGGGAGCTGGAGAGAGGAGACACAGTGCTTCTCTCCGACAAGTATCTGCACTCATAAGCAGCAAATCTTTATGTCAGCCTTTCGTCCTCACTACTGCACTTCGACTCTTAGGACCTCATGATATGCTGTCTTTAAATTTTTATGGTTTATTAACCCCCTTATGAAAATCTGCAATTACTGCGGATCATTCACTGCAGGATCTCTTGTCCTCCTCTCCAGCACAGAACTGTTCCTTCTCTGCTTTCTTCACTCTGTCCTCAGCTCCTCTATGCCACTGCCTCTCAGTCTTTCTTCATCTCATGCAATTCGTGGCTTCCTTCTTCATTGTGTAAGCCAAAGAACCATAAATGATATTGGTTATCTTGCTATTCCCAAATGAGACGTGAGATAAATAAAAGACAACTTGCTGGGCACCGTGTCCCACATCTGCAATCCCAAAACACTCAGGAGACTGAGGCAGGAGAATTACAAATTCTACAGCCAGCCTGGGCTCTACAGCAAGTTCCAGGCTAGCCTGACATATATAGTGAGACCATGTTTCAAAAAGACTGAAAGAAAGAAAAAAAAAGATTTTGTCTGGTATGGCTTTGTACATTTGCCCAGGTTTCCCCAGTTTTCTTTCTTTTTTTTTTTTAAAGATTTATTTTATTTATTATATGTAAGTACACTGTAGCTGTCTTCAGACACTCCAGAAGAGGGCACCGGACCTCATTACGGATGGTTGTGGGCCACCATGTGGATGCTGGGATTTGAACTTATCACCTTCGGAAGAGCAGTCGGGTGCTCTTACCCGCTGAGCCATCTCACCAGCCCCCAGTTTTCTTTCTTAGTGTCACTGCCTTCTCAGGGTAAAGGACACCTGTGACCACTCATTGACACTTATGAAGTCACGTGGTCAAAGTGTCTTCCATCACGGTGATCAGTCTTCAAGCATCCAGGGAAGCAGAACAAGTCGTCTTCTTCAGCGTTGAAAGGATCCATGCCCACATGGAAGCAGCAGTGTGTACCCCCGTCCTCGCTCAGAAGCCCCAAAGAAGAAGGTGTGAAAAGTCTGGGAGACCATATTCTGTGGCCTTGCTTCTTCTTTATGCAGAATTTGGGAGGTTTTCATCTCAGTTAGTAAATTAAAGCTGGAGGAAGGCGTGAGAATACATGTCAGATGGGCTGGGCTGGGTACAGCGGGGTGAGGAAACAAAGCTTGCATCTCTCTACTCCTTGGAACATGGAAAAACTGTCACTGGGGGTGCACATCTGGCTCTATAAAAGTGCCCGGCACGTGTTAACAACAGTTACTGAGACCAGCAGATATCTATCTCAGTGAGACACTCCAGTCCATACAATTCAAGCATTCCTGGGCATTCCTGTGAGCCTATTCTTGGGACCTCAGCCTTCACTTGCAACCTGTGCTGGTTTGAATGGGAATGACTCCCATAGGCGCATATATTTAAATGTTTGGTTCTCAGTGGGTGGATGGTTTAGGGGAGATTAAGAGGTGTGGCCTTGCTGGAGGAGGGGTGTTACTCAGCCCCCCTGCAGATCAGGATGTGAGCTCTCATCGACTGCACTAGCACAGTGCCTGCCTGCAATCACAGGGCCAGACATAGTAGTCATGGACTAATCCTTCAAACCTGCAAGCGAACCCCCAATTAAATGCTTTCCTTTTAAAAGATGCCTTGGTCATCGTGTCTCTTCACAGTAGTGGGACAGTAATAAAGCCACTATATAAAAATAGAAAGGGCACTTATTCCTTGTACTGCAGAAGTGCAAGCTAGAGATCCATACAAAGATAACAAAATTAAAGGATTAATAAACATCAAATATCTACACATGTATACAGTGTAGGATGTATAATTTGTTGAGTGCTTTTGATTTCATTTCTAGGCTTTCTGCTAGTACAGTGGAGGCTGAGATCATACAATTAAGAGTGGAAGGCCAGCCTGGGGTATACGCTGAGACCCTCTCTCAGAAACAAACAAGTAAATAATCATGAGGGTTAGGGGTGTCATCCTGGTAGAACCCTTGATAGCATGTCAAGGCTCCTAGTTCATCCCCAGCACCAAAGTGAGCATAGCTGCAAGAGACCAGAGACAGGCTCTTCTTCTTTTTCTTCTTCTTCTTCTTCTTCTTCTTCTTCTTCTTCTTCTTCTTCTTCTTCTTCTTCTTCCTCTTCCTCTTCCTCTTCCCCTTCCCCTTCTCCTTCTTCTTCTTCTTCTCCTTCTTCTCCTTCTTCTCCTTCTTCTCCTTCTTCTCCTCCTCCTCCTCCTCCTCCTCCTCCTCCTCCTTCACTTTATAGGTAAGGACAGGGTGCCTTAGGAAGCTATTCACATACACAGTTCAGCACATTAGAAGCAGACTCAGCTTTGAAGAGGCCTTAGTGGAAGATGCTTCTGAAAAGTCAGCAGGCTATGCCCAAAGCCACCCCTAACCTTTCTTATCGAGAAAACCAAGATTTTTATTTAGTGAAGGTGTGGGTGTGTGTGTGTGTGTGTGTCCAAGAATTAAGACTCGGAAAGGGGGGACAAAAAAATGAATTAAGACTCAACAGTCTTAGGGATGGAGAAATGGCCCAGTGGATAAGACTCAACAGTCTTAGGGATGGAGAAATGGCCAGTGGATAAGGGTGCTTATTGCTCTTGTGGAGTTCTGCTTTGGTTCTAAGAGTCCATATTGAGAGGAACACACCCATCTGCAACTTCAGTTTCAGAGGATCTGATGCCCTCATGTGACTTGCATCAGCTCTTGTACACACATGGTGCACATGCACACACTCAGACACGTAAGACTCAGCCCTAGCGTAGCTGCATGGGGATTAGCCCTTACTTTTATGCTCACCTTGCTTTAATACTTCGTGAATCTTTCTATATAGAAAGCTTCTTTATAACCGTTCTGCTAAAGCCAGTGGTAGTGGTGCATGCCTTCAGTCCCAGGACTTGAGAGGCAAAGGCAGGCAGATCTCAGAGTTCAAGACCAGCCTGGTCCACAGAGCCAGTTCTAGGACAGCCAGAACTATACAAAGAAACCCTGTGTCAAACAAAGAAACAAACCAACCAAACCAAGCAAAACAAATAACTGTCCCCTATGGCCATCTCCCAGAAACAAGGGTAAGGGCCACCTACCAATTGTCAACACTGTATAATATATTCTAGTTTAATCAAACCTAATAATTATAAATATCAACTACAGCTAGATTTTTACTTAAGAAGATCCACTAGGTCTAAGAGATGGTGCTTAGCAGTAGAGTACATTTCAACATGTGTGAAAACTCTGGGTTCAATTCTGGACCCCACAGACATGTGGACAGACAGACAGACACACACACACACACACACACACACACACACACACACACACACACATGCACACCCGAACACCACACACATATGGACACATACACCCACACACAGCTTCACTAAATAAAAATCTTAGTTTCCTAAATAAGAAAAATTAGGAGGCGGCTTTGAGCAATAGCCTGCTGACTTTTCAGAAGGATATCTTCCACTAAGGCCTCTTCAAAACAGAGACTGCTTCTAATGTGTTTCTTTTACAAAGAAAGCATGTAATGCAGTTATCAGATCTTTAGTGGCAATGATTTTAGACCAAATGAGGTATAATCTACCAAGATTTGTTTTGAGTTATGTCTCAAAAACAAAACAAGCAAAGAAACAAAGACATCTTTAAAAACTAATACTCAGTTACAGATGTATAACTCACAAGCAAGGCTTTCTATACACTTTAATTTTATGATAAGCAAAATTCTATAAAAACTAAGACTGCTAGCTGGGCGTGGTGGCGCACGCCTTTAATCCTAGCATTCGGGAGGCAGAGGCAGGCGGATTTCTGAGTTCGAGGCCAGCCTGGTCTACAAAGTGAGTTCTAGGACAGCCAGGGCTACACAGAGAAACCCTGTCTCGAAAAATCAAAAAACAAAACAAACAAACAAAAAAACCCTAAGACTACTACAAACTAAGCTGGATGTGTGGTCAGCACAGAGGCGCACCTTTTGGGACTCTGGCATCTCAATGCAAACATGAAGTTAATTTGGGAGTTAGCAGTATGCTAATCTGGTAGTTCTTAACCTGTGGTCACGACCCTCTTTGCGGCAGACCCTCTCAAGTCCCTCGTCTGCATGTGTTGAGTTCTCTGAAGTCAAGTGGGCGAGGATTCGGCGAAAGTGGGTGACAAACAGACCACATGGAGAGTGTGTAGAATCTGAGTGTAATATCGCAAAGTGAACACCAGTCTTATATGATACAGAAAACAAAAGGGGTAGGATGTCACAGTAGGCAAGTACATTGAAGTTACCTGACACAAAACAAAGGAATAACTTCAAAAGGACTTACAGGAACCAGGTATATTTACAATAAAGATAAAACAACTCTGCCTAGGGTCAGCTAAGGATTTCACACCCTAGTCACAATTTGTGCCTTTCCTTTAAGCCTTGTGAGAACTAGCATCAGGAGGTTCCGCACTAGTGGGCCTTCTCATGAATAATGTATTACCACAAGCCCCCTGTTTACTAGGTCCAGGTAGGTTCTAAAGAAGGAGTTTACTAGCTTGCTTTTAATCTGCGAAGTAGTCTGTTTCTACCTGGCTGTAATAAGATACCTTTCTCAGTGGGAAATCTATCTATTCCCTAAAACTATTGCCCTTAGCAAACATTCTGCAGATCAAACCTATTGTCCTTAGCAAACATTCTGCAGATCAGCTCTGAGCTGCTTTGGCTTCTTCCTATGCTAAATAGTTTCCCTGTCTCTAGATAGTTATCTGAATTCCCTCTGAAAATCAAGAATTCTCTAGGACCGTTGGAACGCTGGAAAGCTTAGCTCATGTCAGGATTCATTCTATGCTTATAATAAAAATTCCTACTAAATGAATACGTGGATCCATACGCCAGACTAAATGCAGGGACAAATCTGGGGCTTTCTGGCTATGGGAATGCCAAGGTTCCAGGAGGATGGGTTTCCTTTGAAACTCTTTGGCTCAGGACTGCTTCCAGGTTTTCAGGCCTGCCAAGCAAGTCACTACTGGAGTGGATGTGGCACCCCTTGGGGTCAAATATCAGCTATCTTAGGTATCAGATATTTACATCACAAATCAAACAGTAGCAAAATTAGAGTTAGGAAGTAGCAACAACAAAAAATAACATGAGGAACTGTATTAAAGGATCACACCATTGGGAAAGTTGAGAATCATCGACAATCATTTTCAAGCAGTCAACCATGGGTGGAGGGGTATAAGCTCACACACGCACACATCACAAACGGAGGGTAGTTAATGTGTGACCTCATGTACAGACCACTCTGTGCGTTCCACCCTATGACTGTAGCCCTAGATAGAAAGGCAGTATTAGCCATCCAGCCTACCTGGCCCCGGTGGAAAAGGTGTCCAAGATGCAGAGATAATTAAACAGAAGCGCAAACGGGAAAGCAGCCACTTGATAAAATGATACAGGATGCAGAAAAAAGAGCTGGAGCCAATCCATAGTGAATGTGGGGCCCACTGTCCTTCCTAGAGTCCCTAAGCGGTGCCTTTGGCAAAGGGAAGTCACAACCGGGCTCTCCAGAGCCTTTTTATATGATGTAGAAAGGCCTGCGGGACAGAATGAAATGGAAGCACTGGAGATAAGCAATGTAAAGGTTGGCTTCCCAACAGAGGGGCGGAGCCGTGGAAACCAAAGCATGCAGGCACTCTCTCCCCTCACAGTGTTTACTGAAAAGTCACTCTCAGAGGCTGTACCTTGCAGGCAGTGTGGCATATTATCTCCTTTCCGGCCATTACACTCTTCTATATTTTCTTCTCTAAATTAATGAGAAAAATCAATGGTTGTGGACCGAAAGACTTAGGACCAAAGGAAGGCAGAACCACAGGACAAAAAATAAAACTTCTCTTCTCAACTCCCTCTCTTTTTTGTTGTTTTCTTTGTTTTTCGAGACAGGGTTTCTCTATGTTGCCCTGGCTGTCTTGGAACTCACTCTGTAGACCAGGCTGGCCTCGAACTCAGAAATCCACCTGCCTCTGCCTCCTAAGTGCTGGGATTAAAGGCATGCACCACCACTGCCAGACTTCAACTACCTCTCTTAGAGTGACTCTTCTTCCAGAGCAACATCACCCCTCCCAAATCACAAGCCTATTGCTGGGTTAGTTTATTTTCTGCCCTTTATAAGCAAAGCAAGAGATCTGCAAAGGCCAGGACCCTGTTTCATTTATTACAACATCTCCAACGCACAGACTAGGGATAAAAATATGCTTTGTATTCAATAAACATTTATTGAAGTTAAGTGCCATGCAAGGGTGGGAGGAAACATTTTTATAAAATCTTTTCTTTGAGGGATGGGTAATGTAAAAGAGACTTCCTTAAAGCCAGAGTGAGAAGCCATCTCTCAGCTAGTTGAGACCTGTCTGCTTAGCCTGGACATAGCAAGGAGGTCCCTACCCAGCCGGGCTCAATACATTTAAGGAGGTAGCAGTAGACCATGCGCTAGGCTCTCTGGTGCTTGGAAAAGAAAGAAAAGCCTCCAGAGTCTTACTCTCACGGATCTCAGTTCTGGGGGAGACAGTACAATAAATAAATTCAGCTTAATGAGAACTTATGAAGAAAAATAATCAGAATAGAGGGGTGGTCTGCGTTTTATTACAGGATGTCATGTTCTGGATATCTGTGTCCCTCCTTGAGGCTTAATCATCAAGGTGATGGTATTAAGGGGTGGGGCTTTGGAGATTGGACAAGGAACTCTCTGCCCTCCTGTATATGATTAGTGTCTTACAGAAGGGCTTACCAGAACTTATTTCCACTTCATGAGGCTGCAGTAACGGGCGCCATCTGTGAGGAACTAGCGCTCACCATAGAACCTATAATAACTCTGATCTCATGCTTCCCAGCCTCTAAAATTATGGGCCAAATTTCTATTATTCAGCCCTGACACAATGCCACATAAAACATGCTAGAGTCAGAGGGATCTGAGAACTTCACCTTAACTCACCACAGCCATGCCAGCAATTCACTCTGCCAGTATTCACCTCTCAGTTTCTATCATGTCATTTGCATCGCTGCATACATGTTTCATGGTGTCTTTGCTCTTGTTCGTATTTTGCTTGGCCAGGTCTTAGGGCTGTTTCTTACGCTTGCTTCTCCGTTGAATTTGCTGCTACAACACGTTCATTTTTTTCAAAGACATGTGTGTGTGTGTGTGTGTGTGTGTGTGTGTGTGACCCATGGAGGCCAGAAAACCATATCAGTTCCCCTGGAGCTAGAGTTAAAAGCATCTGTGAGCCATCTGTCGTAAACACTCTCCAGTACCTATGACACATTCTTCACTCTTCAGCCATAGCTCATAGACACCCTCTCCTTCCCGTGTCTTCTTTCTCTCATTCTTACCTCCTCCTATTACTTTATTTTTTTAAAAATTAATTGGTTTATTTTATGGATATGAGTACACTGTCACTATCTTCAGACACACCAGAGGAGAGCATTGGATCCCATGACAGAAGGTTGAGGATTTTCAAATGGTTGCTGGGAATTGAACTCAGGACCGCTGGAAGAGCAGTCAGTTCTCTTAACCACAGAGCCATCTCTCCAGGACCTTCCTTTTGCTCCTTCATTATAACCTTTGATAGCATTAATTATCCTTAAAATCTGGGCAGCCTGACAGTGTCTTCATTTCCTCTTCCAACTACTTTACCCACTTCATGGTTTTTTTTTTCTTTTCAAAGTCATTCTAATACATAATCCTCACCCCCTATTTTCCTTCCACTACTGATCTGATGAACTAAAATCTGAATATACTATCCTTGGTGTTTCGCCTCCAACAGTTATTTAAATGAAAGGGGTCACACATTGTTAACTCGCTTGTATGACAGCCGTATAGCGATGGTACCTGGCAGATCCCTCTCAGGGAATAATACAGAGCTCACAGCCGGCACCCTGAGCCCCTGGACTGGGAAATTACTTTCTAAGCTACACACTCAACCCTACCACACCCAGGTCCTCCTTGAGCTCTGCAAGTATTTCAACTGAAAACCCAGAGCCGGAGTTAGAGAGATGTCTCCGTGGTGAATAGCACTTTCCAGATGACCTAAGTTCGATTCACAACCACCTATAACTCAGCTCCAAGAATTAGACACCTTCTTCTGGACTCTCTGGGCACACATATACACATAGCATTCATACACACACACAGGTAATATATCCATACACCTAAAAATGTAAATAAATCAATTAATGATTAAAAACCAACCAACCAAGGGTCTGGCAAGATTGCTCAGCGGTTAAGAGCATTGGACGTTCTTCCAAAGGAACCAGGTTCTATTCTCTGCATCCACCTGGAGGCTCACAACTGTCTAAAACTCGAGTTCTAAGGGAAACTGACACCTTCTGGCCTCCAAGGTTACATGGTGCATACACTTACATGCATGCAAGGCTCCTATATACATAATAAAAACGATAACACAATACAAACCAGTAAAGTCGAAAAATAATAAACCAAGCAACAAAAACAGCATCAGATATACAAATCCCAACACAGTGACATAGTATGACACAGTTAAGACAACAAAACTTCTCTAAAAGATGCCAGCCCTCTAGTAAGAGCGTTTAGTGCGAGTGAGTAAGCCCAACCCAGCCAAAGAACTTAACCAAAGGCACTGACAGCTGAATAAGGAAGGGATATGGGATAGAAGGATCCAACAAAGAGACAGAAATACTGAAGAAAAACTACTCTGAGATGCTAGAAGTGAAAACAGGGTGAGTCTGCGGTGGCGTGAATGAAAAGTCACCTCTATAGTCTCTGGTATTTGAACACTTGATCAGAATTTGGTGGTGGTGTGAGAGGAGGCATAGGAGGTGTGTGGCCTTAAGGGTGGGAGGTGTGGGAAGGTGTCACAGAAGGTAGGCTTTGCTGCTTTCCTTTGCTTTTTCTGTTCTGTGCTTGTGGTTCCAGATGTGAGCTCTCAACTTTCTGTTCCTACCCGCGTGTCCGCCAGTTGCTGCCCTGAGTCAATTCTGCAGTCACCGCCTCTTATTTTTCTGGATCCGTAAGACAAAATAACCCTTTTCTTCCTAAAAGTGTGCTCCGTCACGATGTTTTATCTCAGTAACAAAAAAGTAACTTATTCAAAGTGAAAACAAACTGTAAAAGTCAGGGCCTTTAATCTCTGGGGAAGCAAAGGCAGGAGGATCTCCGTGAGTTCAAGGCCAGCCTGGTCTACATTGCCAGTTCCAGGCCAGCCAGGGCTGCATACTGAGGCCCTTGTCTCAAAACAACAAAAACACCGACACAAATAGCCCCTCAGGAAACCTCACCAACAGGACAGACGAAGGAGAGGACAGAATGCTTGATCTTACAGACACCCGAAGGAACTAGAGCAATCCAGCAAGGACAACCGGGAAGAGATGGCGCAGAGGTGAAGAGAGGCACTGACTGCTCTGCCAGAGGTCATGAGTTCAATTCCCAGCAACCACATAGTGGCTCACAACCATCTGGAATGGGATCTGATGCCCTCTTCTGGTGTGTCTGAAGAGAGCAGCAATATACTCACATACATAAAAATAAATAAATAAGCCTTTTAAAAAATAAGAAAAAAAAAAAAAGTATGAATGGGAATTCCAAGATCTACTCGATAGTCTAAGACAAACTCTATGGGCTACAGACATACAAGGTGAAGAATCTTATCCTGAAGGCATAGAAAACAGTTTCAAAAGAATTGTAACAGGAAATGCCCCCGCAGTTTTAGGGAGATAGAGAAACCAGATATAGGAAGCACTAGACAGGAAGACAAGAACCTCCCCTGTCGTATTTAAAACACTAACATAGAGGACCAAAAAAAAATAAAAATAAAAAATTTATTGAAAGTGGCAAGAGAGAAGCACCACACCACATCATCGGAACAGGTGGGTCCCTCAGAATGAAAGTAAGTTGTTCAACTGAAACTTTAAAAGTCAAAAGAACTAACAACGATGTATTTCAAAGTCTGAAAGCTAAAAACTGCCAGCTCAGAGTACTGCACCCACTAATCCTACCTGTTCTAGCTAAAGGAAAAATAAACACTCTCTCCCGCAAAAAAAAAAAAAAAAAAAAAAAAAAAAAAAANACCAGGTTTCTCTGTGTAGCCCTGGCTATCCTGAAGCTCACACTGTAGACCAGGCTGGCCTCGAACTCAGTAATTCGCCTGCTTCTGCCTCCCAAGTGCTGGGATTAAAGGCGTGCACCACCACGCCCGGCTTGTATGTATGTTCTTGCTTGCACATGCATGTGTGTTTCAAGCTGTGGTGTCTCGGCTTGCTGGTTTGGTGCCACCTGCTGCCTGGCTCCTCACAGTGATGGACTCTCATCCCTCTGGAATCTTAAGTCACGATAAATTGTTGCCTTCCACAAATTGCTCTGGTTACAGTGTTTCATTTCCACAACAGAAAAGTAATCCTTTCACATTGATTGATTGATTGCATGTGTTTACATGTGTGGGCGTACACACATGCAATAGTGTGCATGTGCTGTCTGAGGACAACTTATAGAGACTGATTCTCTCCTTCAACGGTGTGAGACCCAGGGGTTGAGCTCAGGTGAGCAGACCTGGCAGCAAGTGCCTTCCTTAATCAGCCCCTTCCCCCACTGAGCCATCTTGCTGGCCCCAGCATACCTTCTATAACAATATATTTAAATTTTAATTTTATTACCATGGGTTCGAAGGCTCTAACTTGGGTCACCAGGCTTACACAGCAGGGCTTTATCCATGGAGCCCTCTCACCCACCTTCCATACTTTCAGTCTTACTCAGGATGAGTGTTCTCTGTCTTCCTACAGCGTGAAGATTGCTCCCGGAGCAGTAGTGTGTGTAGAAAGCGAAATCAGAGGAGATGTGACCATAGGTAAGAAAATGATTGATGTTTCTCAAGATCTAATGCTGGATAACTGACTTTAGTGCTTCTCTTTTAAGTCCAGTTGTCTGTGTCTGTTCCACTGAGCCTTACAGTTTTTATTGGTTTTGTTGTTATTTGTTTGGAGTTTTGTTTTGTTTTAGGTCTTTCTTTTTTTGTTGTTGTTTTTTGTTTTGTTTTGAGACAGGGTTTCTGTGTGTAGTCCTGGCTGTCCTGGAACTCACTCTGTAGACCATGCTGGCCTTGAACCAAAGATTTACCTGCCTCTGCCTCCCTGCCTCCCTGGACTAAAGGTTTGAGCCACTATCACCCGACTTGAGTTAGCTTGTTTTAAAGAGCTTTCCTGAACATTTTTTTTTTTTGAGACAGGGTTTCTCTGTGTAGCCCTGGCTGTCCTGGAACTCACTTTGTAGACCAGGCTGGCCTCAAACTCAGAAATTCTCGCCTGCCTCTGCCTCCTGAGTGCTGAGACTAAAGGCGTGCACCACCACGCCCGGCTTTTCCTGAACATTCTACACAACCGTTCACCCATGTGTCTCATAAGGAGGTCACTGGTGCTGGAGTGGCTACACTGGTCCCCCATGACGTCAGGGTTCCCTGGCAAGGAGAGGAGAGTGCAGTGGTGATGGTTAGTAGTTGTATCGCAGGTAGAATAGGAGTGTGAAGTGAGAGGAAGAAAGTTTGCAGATAGTACCTTCAGCTCTCACCGTGTAGTCTGGCCCGAAGTTCCATCACCCAGACCAAACCAGCCTGCACGTGGCGGGTAACTTACATGCAAGTCCCAGGAGCCTCATCTCCTACCCAGTCCTGTTTGTAAGATCTGTTTGCTGGACACTGTGCCCCTGCAGGTTTAACTGATGGGCGCTCATCCTTAGTCCCAGCTGCCTGTCACCTGCACAGAGACAGCAGCACTTCTATTCCCACACACCAACAGTTTCTTGGTTTGGTTTGGTTTGGGGGCCTTGAGACGGGATCTCAGGATGGAGTCCTGGCTGGCCTTGAACTCACAAAGATCCACCTGCCTGTGCTGCTGAGTATGGGATTAAAGTGTGCATCATGAGGCCTGACAGTAGTTTCTAATAAGTCAAGGCTTCCAGCCAGTGGCCTGTCGTATGACACCAGTGAAGAACATGCCACTATGGTGGAACTCCGTTTAAAACGTGACCTGTCGACTGACTGTAAGCTGGCAGGATGTGGAAGGTGATTGGTTCTTTTCTGTGCTCTTAACTTCTGTCTTCACTGCAAACTTTGCATGAGGAGAGAGCACAAGCCGTGCACGCACTAAGACTCGTGCATGTCACAGTGTCCCCCATTGCTCGCCACCCGCACAGTGTGTGTTGCTTTCATCACCACTCAGGAGGAACGCAAGTCAGACTAAAGTCATGTGCGCCCTTAACTTCCCTTGCGTTTCTTCCTCTTTCCCATTTTAAGTAGCTTATGATATGTGCTATATAGTACATATATAGATAGAATAGATAAAGCAAGGAAGGGGCTGGTAAGATGGCACAGTGGTTAGGAGCACTGACTGCTCTTCCAGAGGTCCTGAGTTCAAATCCCAGCAACCACATGGTGCCTCACAACCATCTGTAATGGGATCCAGTGCCCTTTTCTGGCGTGACTGAAGACAGCTACTGAGTACTCATATAAATAAAAATAAATAAATCTTTAAAATAAAAAACCAAGCAAGGAAAAGATGCAGGAGAGGGATGTAGTTATGCAGTGTTGTCTCCCCGTTTTTTGTTTTGTTTTTTTTTAAAGATTTATTTTTATTTATTATATGTAAGTACACTGTAGCTGTCTTCAGATACTCCAGAAGAGGGCACCAGATCTCGTTACGGATGGTTGTGAGCCACCATGTGGATGCTGGGATTTGAACTTATCACCTTCGGAAGAGCAGTTGGGTGCTCTTACCCGCTGAGCCATCTCACCAGCCCTGTCTCCCCGTTTTTAATCTCATGATTGTTTTAAGTGTTTATCTCTCCTAACCCCAAACTTTGTTTCTTTAACTGTGTATATAAAGAAGTGGTTTTTCCCAGAGTTTGGGCTTAGATAATTATTTCTGTCAGTGTTGCATTTAGCATAAAATATCTTCACTTTTGGCACGTATTCATTGTTCTGAAATAACACCTCAGATTTAAAACCTCCTCCTTTATAAACACTATTATAAAGTTTAATCAGAGCCAAGTTGCCTAGTTCCAGTTCTCCAACCAGGTCTTGCTTTTAAGCTTTTCTTTTGTTTTGCTCAGGTTCCTGGAGTAATTGATATAAATCTTTTCTGTTGTCTATGCAGTTGGCAGTTGGCACTTGATAAACTACTCCTGGGAGAGTTGGGGAGCAGTAAACAGAAGTGTATGGGGTACCCCACAGACGTGTGTGTGAGTTACTCCACAGAAGTGTGTGAGGTGCTCCACAGGAGTGTGTGAGTGCTCCAGGAAGTGTGTGTGAGTGCTCCGCAGAAGTGAGTGGGTGCTCCACAGAAATGTGTGAGGTGCTCCACAGAAGTGTGTGAGGTGCTCCATAAGAGTGTGTGAGTGCTCCAAGAAGTGTGTGTGAGTGTTCCACAGAAGTGTGTGAGTGCTCCACAGAAGTGTGTGAGTGTTCCACAGAAATGTGTGAGGTGCTCCACAGAAGTGTGTGGGTGTTCCACCGAAGTGTGTGGATGCTCCACAGAAGTGTGTGTGAGTGCTCCACAGAAGTGTGTGGGTGCTCCACAGAAGTGTGTGAGGTGCTCCATAAGAGTGTGTGAATGCTCCAAGAAGTGTGTGTGGGTGCTCCACAGAAGTGTGTGTGAGTGCTCCACAGAAGTGTGTGAGTTGCTCCACAGGAGTGTGTGTATGCTCCACAGAAGTGTTTGTGAATGCTCCACAGAAATGTGTGTGAGTGCTCTACAGAGGTGTGTGTGGGTGCTCCATTTGAGGACTGCCCATCTTTTTACACTTTTATTAGTTTGAAGAAAACAGGGTTTTCTTTTGCTGTGTTTTGAGTTATTGGAAGCTTACATTGGATCTGCGGTTTTCTAGAAATTGAGTTGTTTGTTCTAACAGTGAAGCTGACTAGAAGTGTGAAGCCAGGTGTGTGTCTGTCAGAGCTGCCTACATCCTCCTGTCTCAGAATGGGGGCGTGTGGGTGGGGCTGTGACAGAGGGGGTGTTGCAGGGGGTGGATCACAGAAGTCCAGCCCTTGGCACGAGGGCTCTGGCTTACAGCCCTGGGGAGGCACACCCCCACTAGAGGGTGCTCAGACTGAGTCCTGCTCATTTTCGTAGGATCAAACTCGTTTCCCATTAGACTGTTACAGAGTACTTTCTGTAAATCCTCCCTTTGAGAGCTGGCTGGAAGGCTGTGAGGAAGGCCCCAGGGGAGCCCTGGCCCACGTGCTTGTGAGGGCAGACCCCCCTGGCACCAGAGGAGCAGCCGGGTGCAGTGGGACACTCCCACCTGAACACTCTTCTCCCCAGCAGAGCCTCTGCCGGGGTCTTTTTCAGTACACAAAGCAAGGGAGTGGTGTCATTTTTAAAAGAAAGAGCTTGGGTTTATTTGTTGACATATGAAAATGTATGCAGAGTTTGCTGTCCGTGGCAAAGGTGAAGAGCACCCTTTACCAAATGAGGGAAAAGGAGGCATGACGCAGGAATGTCCTCCTGCCTGTGCTCTGGAAGCCCAGCCAGCCGTTTAGAAAAATAATTCATGCACCAGTTAAGGCAGCTCTGACTCCAGACACATTTGTCCAAACAAGGAGATAAGGCAGAGAAGCTTTCAGCACACTCAGTAAGAAAGTATACAAACCGCCCTGCCGGGAGCCGCGCCAAGAAGGTCCGCGCGGAGGCAAGTGGGAAAGGGGACTCGGCATGGGGACTTGTTTTTAAAGAGCATTTTAACTTCAAGACCCCCTACACATGGCCTAAATCAGACTCGTTCTAGGTAGAAGTGTTTGTGGCACCCAGGAGGAGATTGTCTGGTAGGTGTCATGCCACCCACCAGGCCCTCTGTCCCAGGCCTGCAGTGTGAAACTGCAGACAACTGTGCCTTCTTCCTGCTCTCCACACCACACTCTTAGCTGTCACATGTGCCCTGTGCTAGCCAGCCTCACCCGAGGGGCTGTGCAGTTTCGTGAGCCTCCCCTCCCCCACTTGCTTTCATCTCTCAACTCAAAGCAGATTGACTTCCCTCTCTTTATTTCAGTCCCCGTGTGCCACAACCTGCAGTTGGGGCAGGGTGCCAGCAGGGGGCAGTAGTGTCAAAACCAAAGGCCTCACCTAAGCTGCCCAGTGTGTTAGCTCCAAGAGAGTATCCCTGACATTTATACCCAGTTCTTCTCCAGTTACCAGTTCTATTAGTAACCCACGATTAACAAATAATAATGACAGCAAGAAAACATCCGCTTAAACTGT
Organism: Mus minutoides; assembly: GCA_902729485.2. Lineage (NCBI taxonomy): Eukaryota > Metazoa > Chordata > Mammalia > Rodentia > Muridae > Mus > Mus minutoides. The sequence continues at coordinate 23,714 of CACVCL010018601.1, read as the reverse complement.
TCAGATGGCGGGCAACAGAGAGGCAGAGGCACCTCTGAATTTGGGGCAGCCAGGGCTACATAGAGAGACAGACCCTGACCCAAAAAAATACTCATTCTGATTTGATTTTGTTATGTAATAACTTTGTTTCATTTTGCTTGTTTTGGTTTTGGGTTTTTTTGGTTTTTTGTTTGTTTGTTTTGAGACAAAGTCTCATGTAGTCCAGGCTAGCTTCCAACTGGTTGTGAAGTCCAGGATGGCCTTGAACTTCAGATCTTCTTGCCCCCACCTAAGTGCTGGGATTGCAGATGGCACCACCATGCCAAGCTGTGTTTTGTGAATGGAAGGGTGGTGCATGTGTGTGTGTGTGTGTGTGTGTGTGTGTGCGCGTATGTGTGCATGCACTGTCAAGGCCAGGGACAACCTCAGGTACCACTCAAGCATCCACCATCTGTGACGTTATAGAACTCAGCAAGTGTCTCCAGGGAGCCCTTTGTCGTGGATTTTTGAAAGAAAAAGTAGCCTTGTCATTTGTTTTCAGAGGTACATGTAAGAGGAATGTTAGAAAAGAAAGACAGGCCACCCATGCCATGGGCTTCTAGTCTTCAGAATACATCCTTAGGTGGCTTCTCACAAATTGTACTTGTCACAACTCCAACTTAAGGGTCAGCAGGAGGCCTGGTGCCTCTGGCTGCTTACCCGGCCCTGACCAGAGGTCTGCTGCCTGTCATGGCTCTAATAACCTTCATGTCCCACTTAATCCCTTACCAATCAGAAGGCTCTCCTGTGGTTAAAAGCGGTTACCATGACACCGAGGAAAGGAGAAAGCAGCCCTGCTCTGCCCTCAGGCCTAAACTACCCACTTTGCTCAGTTTTAAGAAACTCCGAGCTCTTCGTGACACGGTGACCGTGTCGTTTTTAATGTCTTCCTGTGTATATTGTGTGCATCCAAGAGTGTGGTTAGGGCTCTAAGGAGTGGGTTCCAGTGTGTGGGTCTCGGGGATAGAATTTGGTTCACTAGGCTTGGCAGCAGTGGCTTTCCTTGCTGGGCTGTCTTGTCAGCCCCTGAATCTCACCTTCAGAAATTCAGGTCAGATCCTGTGACTTCTCTTTCAAACAGGGTTTCTTGTAACCCATGTTTCCCGTCCTGTTACAGATGTGGAAACAGCCCTTGAGAGAACATAAGCACACACATAGTCTATATGTGATAGAGACCAGAGTCTAGACTTTCTAGACTAGGATGGGTACTGGCTGGGGCTCTAATTACAAAGACCCTAAATTAGACAGTGGCCCTTTGAGTATTTTGAAACAAAATAGAAATCCGTATTGTATGAGCCGTCGCTCTCCATTGGCTTGTACACACCATCCATGCCCACACTCACTCCTACTCCTGTTCCTTCTGCTCCTCCTGCTCCTCCTGCTCCTCCTGCTCCTCCTGCTCCTGCTCCCGCTCCTGCTCCCGCTCCTGCTCCTGCTCCTGCTCCTGCTCCTGCCTCATCCATGTCTGTTTATTCCTCTGTTGCCCTTTAATATAGCTTGTTGTATCTTGCCTTTTATAAGCAGATAGTGACTGTTTATATACCACAGATTAACAGTTTATACCACAGAATCCTGGAAAGTGATACCTCTGCCCCCTTGATCCTTCTGTCCACCTTCCTTTCTGAGTGAGTTACTTCTCATCACTGGGTACAAATAAAATAGCATTGAGTAACCCAGCACTCGGGCTGGGCAGAGTACAACAGCAGGGGATAGAGTGGGATCCTTCTTTCAGAAACAAAACAAACCAGGCGTGGTGACGCATGCCTTTAATCCCAGCACTTGGGAGGCAGAGGCAGGCGGATTTCTGAGTTTGAGGCCAGCCTGGTCTACAAAGTGAGTTCCAGGACAGCCAGGGCTATACAGAGAAATCCTGTCTCAAAAAAAAAAAAAAAAAAACACGGAAAGGAAAAAATAGCTTCAATCCTACAATAAGAGTAGTTGTGTGTGTGGGTGGGTGGAGGAAGGTGTTTTCTCAGTGGGAGATGGGTGTGTGGCACTTCCTCCAGAGCCACCCATCTCTCAGAAGCTGTCCTCCTTGTGCCCTTATACTGAGACTGAGCTGTCTCTGGTCTCCCAACCTCAGTGTCATGGCTCAGCGCCCACCTCTGGTTCTTCTTGCCTCCCTCCCCTTGGGTACGCCAACTGTCCTTATCATGCCCTGCCTGCTTGCAGTTGCTACACACGCTCAGATAACAGCAGAGAGGCTGAAGGTGGAATCTGTGTTTCCTGCCTTCTGTGCACCCGTGTTTTTCTTAATCACATAGAAGCACTCACTGCCTTATAAGCAGCGTATCAGGCCTGTCTGAAAACAAGGACAGGAATTAGTGTTATCTCTGCCCACTTACCACACACAGTCTCCACACTCTGAGGTCACAGGCGGTTGGATGGAGGCTGAGCTGTCCGCTCTGCCGTGTGTGCCCTTTCGCTTCCCTCTGCTGTAGATCTGGCACTAACTGCTGCTGATAACAGCCGGAGATAGTACCTGTATGGTACTCAGCACGGTGCCTGGCACAGCCTTAGAAAATGTTCCTCCCCAAGCCTCCCCACCTCCTTCATCTCCCACCTTCCTGCTGGAAGTGCAGCCTGTGCTGATCATCTCTTCTCCCCTACTCTGCTGCACAGGCCCGAGGACGGTGATCCACCCTAAAGCACGAATTATCGCAGAGGCCGGGCCAATAATCATCGGTGAAGGAAACCTGATAGAAGAGCAGGCCCTCATCATAAATGCGTGAGTAAGACTCTCGCTGTGCTCCGAACTGGATGGCACAGGGAAGGTTTCCCAACAATGGCTGCTGTCCAGGAGCCTCTTACAGCTTAGCTCAGGAGCAAGTTCTCTTTCTGAGCAAGAGAAGGGAGGTTGAGGCCCTATTAGCATTAAATACATGAGAGACATAGAAACCAGACCAGAAAACACTGAAAACACACACACACACACACACACACACACACACACACACCAGCCCTGGGTCTGGTGATCTCCCAGTGGGACACTTTGATCCATCAGCAAACCTGTAATGGTTTCCGGATCCCATCCAGTATCCTTGTATTCTGCCTACCATACCTACGACTGTTTTGGTTGGATTTCTTTTGATGTCTGTATGTGAATTTAACTGTTTTTCCATGTTCCACATGGGAAGCACTCAGAATTATATTCACAAGTAAGGGATCCTTGTAGCAATTCATAAACTTTAAAGATAACAGTGTGAGAAACTATTACTACGTACCTTTGTGCACTGGACTACAATACCCATGATATTTTTGAAAGCATGTATAAATTTTTCTAGATAAAATTTTGGCAAGAAATTTAAGCTTTTACCTAATTTGTAGCAACAATGTATGGAATTTGTGTGGGAAAATATTTAGCTGTGATAAAAAGGCTGATTTGTCTGACACTTACACAGGATGTGTGGGAGTTTCTGATGGTATGAATTCATCTTTCCCCAGTATTACTATTCTCTCTCTTTGGCACCCTGGTTGTGAGATCATTCACAGCAGCCTGTGAATCAGCAGAGATCAGCTGTCAGCTAAATCTCTGCTCTAAGGGGACAGCTTTATCTTCCCCATATTTCACTAAATACCCATAGCTCCCAAGAGCGGTTTCGCTGTTGCAAATGGTTATTACAAATGGAAGAATTCCAAGTTAGGCCTGATTTTGATCCTTCTCTAGCAGGCTAAAAGTATATTTATTATTTGGGGGGTGTTTTGTTGTTGTTGCTGTTATTGTTTTTTGGTTTTTGTTTTTTTTTACACTATCCAAGAGAACTGTCCTCTGAACTTAATTTTTCTTTTATTGGATATTTTCTTTATTTACATTTCAAATGTGATCCCCTCTCCAGGTCTCTCCTCCAGAAACCCCCTCTTCCATCCCCCTCCCCCTACCTCTATAAGGGTGCTCACCCACCTACCTACCCGCCTTCCCACCCTGGCATGCCCCTACACTGGGGCATGTCCTCTGAACTTAGAATTTAAGAAATAAGGGAAGGCTAGAGAAACGGCTCTGTAGTTAGCACCACTTGCTGTTCTTGTGGAATATTTAAGTTCCAGTCTCTTCACTCACACGGGGCAGCTTGCACCCACCAGTAACATCAGCTCCAGGAGGTCTGATACATTCCCCTTCCCAGTTCTCTCTCTCTAAGATAGGATCTCTTTGTAGCCCTGGCTGTCCTGGAACTCACTTCGTAGACCAGGCTGGCCTTGAATTCAGACATCTGCCTCCCTCTGCCTTCCTAGGATTAAGGGTGTGACACCTCGTCTGAGGTTATTTGGTTCCTGTGACTTCTTACATTTCTATAGTTCTGTTCAACTTAGGACCTAGCCTTTCCCGGCACAGAGGAGAGGTGGAGAAGTTATTCCCCTGGCTCAGGAGCTAGGGGTAGCCATGCATCTAAGCTAGGGGTAGCCATGCATCTTAAACTAGGGGTAGCCATGCATCTTAAGCTAAGGGTAGCCTTGCATCTTAAGCTAGGGGTAGCCATGCATCTAAGCTAGGGGTAGCTATGCATCTAAGCTAGGGGTAGCCATGCATCTTAAGCTAGGGGTAGCCATGCATCTTAAGCTAGGGGTAGCCATGCATCTAAGCTTGGTGCAGGGAAAACTGAGACAGCTGATTCAGATTCTGAAAGGGGATGGCAGCTGCTTACTGTGTCACTGGCCTTTGGTGATTCTCGTCTCTTCTCTTTATAGTCATCCGGATAACATCATCCCAGACACTGAAGACACAGAACCCAAACCTATGATTATTGGCACCAACAACGTATTTGAAGTCGGCTGTCGTATCCTTTGCAGGAATCAGCCTCAGATCACGTCCAGATGTGTTTGGAGCCTAGACTGCTCCCTGTATAGAAACTGACATACCTTATCTATACCATAGGCTTAAAATATGTATAGACTGGGCCAGCACACTCTTTAAACAGGCTCATTGCTGTATGCTAAGAAGTCTTTTCTGGGGGATGGAGAGCTGGCTCGGCAGTTAAGAGTACTAGCTGGTCTTCAGAGGACCCTGGTTCACTTCTTAGTATCACATGGATGCTCACAATTGTCTGCAACTCCAGTTTGAGGGGCTCTAACTCCCTCACACAAATATACATGCAGCCAAAACACCGATGAAATAAAAACAAACCATTAAAAGAATTTTTTAAAAATATATATTTTCTAGGAAAGAGGAGTCGGGAGAAGGAGGGAGATAATAATAAAGAAAGTATGTCTTTTCTGGGACTGGGCCTGTAGTATAGAGCACATAGCTGCTGTGTATTTAATTCCTGTCACCACAGAAACCAGGAAGGCACTCCTGGTCTGGCAAGTCACTCAGTAAGGTAAATACTCACACACACCAAACCATACACACTATATACACATAGCACACTCATACATACCACACACACCATACATATTACACACCCACACCCACATACCATACACCACACATATGCATAACACACATACATACCACATACCATACACCACACACCATACATACTACACACACACATACCATACACCACACACCACATACCACACATATGCATAACACACACACCGCATATGCATAACACACACACACACACACACGTCTTCAGCTCTTTGTAAGTCCTTTTCTGGGACCATAGCTCACTGACAGGTAACCTTGGTTGAAGGCATTAGACACTAAGAGGGTAGTTCTAGCTTTAGTTTGATGCAAAAGCTGGCAGAACGGCTCAGCACTTGCCACCAAGCCTGACTATGTGAGCCCAGTGTCCCCTATCCCCCTGGTGGGAGGAGAGAACTGACTCCCTCAACTGTCCTCTGATCTCAACACACACCTGGCACACATGGTTTATGAGTGGAGATATTTGTGTTTGAGAATTAATGCTTTGTAAGCAGAGACTTCTGACAAGGCAGAGTGTGCAGCCTTTCCCACACCTCTGTCCCAGTACACTGAGGACATTCCGTCCGTACGCATGGGGAAAAGTATTTACTTAACTGGGGCTTACAGATTCCCAAGCCATGAAAATGGGAGACAATAATGTCATTGAGTCAAAAGGTAAGCTGTGTCCAGGGCACTCCATGGTCAGAGTGATTACTTCCTTTCTCTTCCTTGTGTCCTGGGAAACCACCTAAGTGCAAGCAAGGTGGCATGCTGGTGTTGGGCCAAAGTCATTGTCAGGTTAATCCTTTGCCTGGGAAGAACCTAACTTAGTTATGTGGTTATCTGAAACCGTGGCTAACTACATCAAGTGAAAAGGACAGCCGTGTACTGTTAAGTTGGGGCTGGATTAGAGCTCCATTGACAGATCTGAGATGGACCTTGGCTGACTGTGTCAGCGTTGCCATAGCTGATAGCATTCTTGCAGAATGAACTTGCCAGTGGCAGCTCTGCCAAGAATTGTTTTCTTTAATTTCGGGACTGCTTTTCTCTAGCCAGAGACAAATGTCATCCGCTTATCAGAATTAGAGCCAGCCAGGGCATCATGGGAGGTCCCCAGCACCGCTGGGAACCAGCTCCCAGAGCTCACCTCCCTGCCCTCCCTGATCCTGACTGACTGGAGGGGATACTGCTTTTTTGATAACAAAAGTATACTTTCTGTGAACTTGCTTACTAGTTTTTAGATGTCATTACTGCATGCTATTGTCATTGTTGGCCTTTTCTGTATTTCTGAGTGTCAGACGTGTGTGCTTGGCACTACACGTTCATTACCTTATTGATCTTTAAAGGGAGCACAAAGGTAGGAAGGACAGACTCCCTGCTCAGAGGTCTTACCCTGGCGAGCCCCATGCCACCCGGCCTGTTAGCAAGGGCCCTGATAAATCCACCGCACCCACACACTGCCTGCTCAGGTCTGCGTCTGTGCACTCACTGTGAGGCCTTTCCTCTCTGTATCTTCTTAAGACCCATGAGCATTTTTTATACCTAAATCATAGTGGGGAAGCATAAACACAGTGAGGAATGTCCATGCGCCCTGATGTCTTAAGTCGTAACTGTCTTGGCTGCAGCCTACGTGGGCAGGAATGTCATCCTGACCAGCGGCTGCATCATCGGGGCTTGCTGCAGCCTCAACACCTTTGAAGCCATCCCGGAGAACACAGTGATCTACGGCGCGGACTGCCTGCGGCGGGTGCAGACAGAGCGGCCACAGGTACTAAAACCTCTCTAAAAGGAGTCTGTCTTGGACCCTAACTTCCCAAAGTTCCATGTGACTACTATCTCAGTGGGCAGCAAATGCTTAAGGGCCAAGGGTGTGACACAGTATGATTGGCATACAAGGTGCCATCCCCAAGGCAAATGAATCAGATATCTGAGAAACATTCTTCAAATTTTGGATTTATTTGCAGTTCACAGTTCTTTAGGTTAAAATCATATATTCGTATATATTGTATATATGTCTCCTCTGTGCGTGCGTGTGCATGTGTGACACTGACAGGCTGATAATGGAGGAGGAGGAGGATCTGGAGTTGTTTTTCCCATGCACCATTGACCCTCACACCGAAATGTTAATTCCCTGACTCACTTCCAAATATAAATCGTGAGGATGAGGCGCAGCCTTCCAGTTGTCCTGTGGGTTTCTAGCGTCGTTTATGAAAGTGCCACGGCTCGATTATAAACACAGCTTAGGAGGAAAGGAGGGATGCTTAGGTATTTATCAGGCTTACGAGCATCATCCCTTCCTACTCACTCAGATGGAGGCTAATGCTAGACTAGGAGATGGAGGCGCAGGCGCTGGACTCCCGTAGACATGAGGCACTCACTCTGGAGTTTTAAAGCTCGGGTCTTGGCAAACTCAGTATAGATTTCTTAAGCTTCCTGTTCCTCTCCCTTCAAAGAAAATATTTTCAAGACATTTCATACTTGACCTTTCTTAACCATAGTTTTAATCATAAATTAAAACCAGTTCTTTCTAGATTATTCCACTTTTCCATTCTCAAGTTTAGTGTAGTCCCTGCTGGTCTGGAATTCACAGCCAAGGAGGACCTTGAACTTCTGTCCTTCCGCGTCCAACTCCCTAGGGATTACTGATGGCACCGCTCTGCCTGATTTGTGTGGTGCTGGGAAGCAAACCCAGGGTTTCCTGCATGCTGAGGCACAGCCTGCACCCCAGGGAGCTGCCTCCCCACCCCCAGGATTACTCTTCTTTTGTAGTCTTGGCATTATTGTGAGATGGTATTCCTTAGACTAAAGGGGAAATTTAGGGTTTTAAAGTATCCTTCCGAGTAATAGCAAAAGTGGCTAAACGGGAGAAACAGTGAGGATTGGAGAGAGGCGGTAATCGTGAAGTCTCTCAGGCAGCTTAGGTGTGCAGCCTGCTCCTGGATGGCACCTATCGTGACAGGATGTCTTGATTAAGACAGCTTCCTCTGCCTCTGTGACACAGCGTCCAAGGTGGAGTCCCTCACATGAGTTTACAGTCAGGAGAGGGACAGTGCCTGCCTGTGGCGAGCAAACCCCAGCTGAGGGCATCACAGGGTGTGCGGGAAGCACTCAGGCTTCGAAGCCAGGATAAAAATCTAAAGGAATTTGAGAGTGTTTTTCTGGATGTTTTATTTGTAAAATTGCCTGGCTTTGCTCTCGGACTTGCTGCATTCCATTACTGACTTAAGATGGCCAATGGATAAAGAGAAGTCAATGAGTGGAAATCACGCTGAACCCCATTTCCCCCCATGTTGCTGACCTTGCTCTCTCCGTGTGTGTGTGTGTGTGTGTGTGTGTGTGTGTGTGTGTGTGTGTGTGTGTCTTCACGTCCTTTCAGCCCCAGACACTACAGCTGGATTTCCTGATGAAGATCTTGCCCAATTATCACCACCTGAAGAAGACAATGAAAGGCAGCTCAACCCCAGTTAAGAACTGAGAAGGTGTCGGTGGTTCTCCGTCTCTGCCAGCTGTCAGAGGGCCTCGGTGTTAGCATCGTGCTGACCTTCTATTGGAAACTTGAGTTGGAGAGAGGTGGGTCCTATTGTAGCGACCTCTATCATTTATATGGACTGTATTGTTTCCCTGTCCTTGTTCTGGTAATGTACAGACTCAGTTTTTCTTATGTTATACAAAATATTAGCCATGCATTTATTATGTAAAAGACTACCCATGATAACATGTCATACATATTATGTGTTTATATTCTAATGTAACCATATGCCATAACTAAATAAAAGTTTGGCTACTTGCACTAATCTTCCCAAATAGCTGCCTCAGTTTTCATTATTAATATTTATGACTCTTGCAAGCTGGGGGTCTTACCTCTCCCTCTCGTGTATTCATAGCTGTTAAAATGGAGGTGAGGGCCCGGAGAGATGCTTCAGTGGTGGAAGCATCTGCCGCTCTTCCAGAGGAGCCAGGTTTGATTCCCAGCATCCATGTGATGGTTCACAACCACCTGTAACTCCAGTTCCAGGGGACCTGAGGGAGGACACCAGAGTGAATACATCTAATAACATTATAAACCATGTGAGGGCTGGAAGATGGTTCATCCTTTAAAGGCGAGGCTCACAACTGAAAATGCTGGTGGGATTTCAGCAGTGACCAAGTATAGACCTCAATCTGTTGTAAAGGAATATAGATCTGTATATAGATCTGTATGCTTCTTTTCTCAGTAAGTAATCGGGAAGATAAGCCTTAACGTACATTCAAAAGGAATGATCTCTGATTCAAGCGGCAAGCACGTGACCACTTGGCTCCGTGTATTCCTGAGTCTCTGTGGATAATAAAACTAAGATTGGGCTGGGCATGGTGGCGCACACCTTTAATCCCAACACTTGGGAGGCAGAGGCAGGCGGATTTCTGAGTTCGAGGCCAGCCTGGTCTACAAAGTGAGTTCCAGGACAGCCAGGGCTGTACAGAGAAACCCTGTCTTGAAAAAACAAAAACAAAAAACAAAAACTAAGATTGGGGTCTGCAGAGATGGCTCAGTGTGTAAAAGCAAAAGGCACTTGCCACTGACCTGGTAACCTTAGATCTGTCCCCAGAACTCATGTGGCAGGAGAGAGCTGGCTCCCGTAAGCCGTCCTCTGCCCTCCACACATACTGCATGGCACAGGTACACATGCACATAAAATAAGTGTATATATATAAATACTAAAATATTTTGAAACTTTTATGTTTATGACTCTATTTTGGCACAGTACTAATCACTATTAGTATGTATAATGTTGCTTATCTAATTACATTGAGGGTGAAAAAAGGACTGCACTGTAATTTGTTTTTCTTTTCAGTGTTGGGACTTGAACCAAAGGCCTCAAGTGTTGAGCACATAGTCTGCCACTGAGCCACACCTTCAGCCTCTCATATCCTAATAATCTAATACAATGGTACATATAATTAATAGAACACAACTTTTCAGCTTGTGAATTTGAGGACATTAATACCAAAATACTAAATCAGATGAATACTAAGATAATAAAATACTAAGATAGTGTCTTGATACTTAATTTTCTTGTGAATAGGACCTAGAACTGCCTTAATATTTCTAAAATTGGTGAAGACATATCTAGGACATAGAGCTGGAGAGATGGCTCAGAGATTAAGAGCATTGACTGCTCTTCCAGAGGACCTGAGTTCAATTCCCAGCAACCACATGGTGGCTCACAACCATCTATAATGGGATCTAATGCCCTCTTCTCGTGTGTCTGAAGATAGCTACAGTGTAGTCATACATTAAATAAATAAATAAATAAATAAATCTGCAAAAAAAGAAAATCCAGGACTCAGGCTGGAACACTCAGCTGTAGTGGGCTGAACAAGCCAAGGAAACAGGACAACATAGAGCTGGTGCCCCTGTATATATATGTATATGTATGTGTATATATTATATATAGATATATATTTTTTATGTATATGAGTACACTGTAGCTGTCTTCAGACACACCAGAAGAGGACATCGGATCCCATTACAGATGGTTGTGAGTCACCATGTGGTTGCTGGGAATAGAACTCAGGATCTCTGGAAGAGCAGTCAGTGCTCTCAACCGCTGAACTGTCATTTGATCTGCAGTCCTGATGGTGAAGTTAGAACTCTGTTGGTCATGGAAATTCTCTCAGTAAAACAGCAAAATTATGGAACTGAGCCAGGTGGTGCAGCCTGCAATCTCAGCTGCTCCAAGTGCCGAGTGGGAAGATGGAACACATCCAAGGTCTTCCTGGGCTACATCGTGAGTTCTAGGCTGGTCAACTTAGGGAGTCCTCGTTTCCCAACAGTAAAACCAGAGCTGACGCTGTAGCCTGGAGGTAGAGCATTTGCTGAGGACGTGCAAAGGGCAGCTTCCATCCCAGTGCCTTTTAAAAATACTACCTTGAAACTCTCGACGGGCTCCAAAATGCTCCTGAGCAGGTTCTGCTGTGCTGTGTCTGCTCCTCTGAAGTGCAGTTAGCCTGTGAGGGCAGCAGTGAGACTCCCCAAGGACTTAGCAACAAAGCCCCAGAGAGTTCAACTTAATGAGTTCACATGGAGTGATGGCTGGGATGGTGAAGGGGCGGTTCTGATGCTGAGGCCCTATTCTCCAATTGGTTCTTGATCTGTCAGTAAAGAAAGCCAGGGCCAATGGCTAGGCAGAAGGTACAGGTGGGTCTTCCCGGTCCCTGGAGGAAAGGGAGACAGATGCAAGGGAGGAGAAGGAGTTCAACAAGCTTTGGAGAGAGCAGAACCAGGCAGCCATGTGAGGTGGTCCTATAGGTGGGCGGTCAGAGATACTGAGCAGGGACAAGATTCAACTGACCACCTGGTGAGGGCAGGTGGGAGGAGCAGAGCTAAGAGCAATGAGAAAGGCACACTCGGAGGCAGAAGCAGGCGGATTTCTGAGTTCGAGGCCAGCCTGGTCTACAGAGTGAGTTCCAGGACAGCCAGAGCTATACAGAGAAACCCTTTCACGGGAAGAAAAAAAAGAAAAAAGAAAGGCACACTTTTCCAAGCAGGAGATAGTAATCCCCAGCAGTTGTACCCAGAAGGCAAGTTGAAAACGGAAAACTATTTGTGTCTTTTATCCGTGGATTTAAGGGAAGCTGGGACGGGGCTCGTAGTGCAGCCAGGCGGGGCAGGGGAAAACTACAGGCAACAGCATCCAGACATAAGGGCCTGGCTTTATTTGGGTGGATGGGGGTGGAGGGTGGATTTAGTGAGAAGACCTTGGCATTTCTCACATATTCTGTAGGTTATAAAGGAGTATTAACTCACCTGAGGGCAGAAAATGTGAACAGAAACAATTTACCAAAATAGATATTAGGAAAACAGAATACGGAGAATGTACAGTGTTCTGCCTGGGTCTCCAACCCAGGAGCTGTAAGCCATTCTGTAACTAGAGTTCTCTCATTTCAGAAGAACCGGCTGGGGTTTGAGATAAGAACATACCTCAAATGTAGCCAGTTTTTGGTTTTGTTTCTAAACTGTTAACCACCACAGGCTTAACTGGACCACCTTCTAGTTTCAAGCCCAGCTACGAACTTCATTCCAGACAGAGGAGGAGCTCCGGCCAGGAGCACCAAGTCCAGTCGGCATACAGAAACTTCAGAGGGCCTTTCTGGCTTATACATTGATCTTGTGTGAATTTAGAGTCTGTGGATTTGCCTTTTGGGTGTAGTTTCCCAGTCTCTGAATATTTTGGTAAAATAATGTTTTGATCCTGCAAGATGAAGAACCAACGTTCAGGCATCCTGCTGTTTTCTTCCTTCTGTCAGGACCAGCCTTCTGTGGCGTGTTTCCTTTGACACATCCCTGAGTCACCACACTTATCCTAGACAGTATGCTTCATGGTAGAATAAGCCAACATGCCCTGGCTGTGGTAGCAGCCAGGAGGGGAGAAAGAAACTGTCTCTTTCCCTGAATCTTGGGTCAGGGGATGGATTTTGCCAGTTGAAGAGCTACAACTTGGGCCAGCAGAGCCGAGGGGATGAAGAAGGTATGGGGTGGGGTAGACATGCCATAGGCTTCATTTCTTGGTTTTTGTTTTGTTTTGTTTTGTTTGTGGTTTTTCGAGACAGGGTTTCTCTGTATAGCCCTGGCTGTCCTGGAACTCACTCTGTAGACCAGGCTGGCCTCGAACTCAGAAATCCGCCTGCCCCTGCCTCCCAAGTGCTGGGATTAAAGGCGTGCGCCACCACGCCCAGCTATAGGCTTCATTTCTTTGGGGCCGCCATCCTCCCTTCGTGGCTGTGTGTTGCCCACTGGAAACTCACTGAGTGTCACCTCAGAGGTTTTTGTCTGCCCTCCAGCTCCTCTACCCTCCTTGGAGTTTGTGAGCTGAGGCTGATGCCTCATTTCCATCTCAGTCTCAGAGGATCATTTCCATCTCTAGGTCTCAGGGGACATAGGATGGAAGGTTCCAGAAGCTTGTGGAACTCAACACCAGGAACCAACCGAGACAAAGACCAAATATTTTTGTCTTACCCTTTAGAAATGCCCCTAAATACAACACAAATCTCATTAGGCATCAGTTTGACTTGTCTAGGCCTGATAGGAATTATTACTAACAAAAGCCTTGAAGGATAATACCCAGCGGGAGGATGCCGGGGATACTAAACTATTTCTGACACTGGTAAACACACTGAGTCAGCCCCGAGTTTAAAACAAACTGTGTCTGTTAAGCTTTCAAGGAGGAGGGCTGGTGAGATGGCTCAGCGGGTAAGAGCACCCGACTGCTCTTCCGAAGGTGATAAGTTCAAATCCCAGCAACCACATGGTGGCTCACAACCATCTGTAACAAGATCTGGCTCCCTCTTCTGGAGTGTCTGAAGACAGCTACAGTGTACTTACATATAATAAATGAAATAAATCTTTAAAAAAAAAAAAAAAAAAAAAAAAAGCTTTCAAGGAGGAGCTGGAGAGGTGGTCTGGCAGGTAAAATAGTGAACTGGCCTTCTAGAGGACCTGAATTCAGGTACCCAGCACCCACTTCAGGAAGCTCACAACCTCCTCTAACTCCAACTCAGGGAGGATCTGGAGCCTCCAGCCTCCAAGGGCCACCTACGCTCCTGTGCACACTCCGTGCCTCCTCCATACACATGAATACAAATAAGGAATTTTTTTTAAAGATTTATTTATATATTTTATGTATGTGAGTACACTATCGCTGTCTTTAGACACCCCAGAAGAGGGCATCAGATCCCCATTACAGATGGTTGTACAAACCACCATGTGGCTGCTAGGAATTGAACTCAGGACCTCTGGAAGAGCAGACAATGCTCTTAATCACTGAGCCACCTCTCCAGCCCCCAAAATAATCTTTATGTTTGCATGGAACTTACTACACACACACACACACACACACACACACACACACACACAACCTTGTTTATTCCATATTGATTCTGTTCTTTTTTTTTTTTGGTTTTTCGAGACAGGGTTTCTCTGTGTAGCCCTGGCTGTCCTGGAACTCACTTTGTAGACCAGGCTGGTCTCGAACTCAGAAATTCACCTGCCTCTGCCTCCCAAGTGCTGGGATTAAAGGCGTGCGCCACCACCGCCCAGCTTGATTCTGTTCTTTTAATCAGATAATAGCACCTCTATTTTGCAGATGTGGGGACTGAGGCATAAAAAGGGTTGGTAACTGCCCAAGGTTCCCAAGCTCGGAGGTGACATTTGGGGCCCCACAAGAGGCGATCAGAATCGTCGGGTGTTACCTTTGCAAGTCTCCCCCAGCCTTTTAAAATCCAGATCCTGTAATTTAGTGAGCTTCCTGGATACTAGGTAAAAAAAGATTTGGACTGAACATCTTCAGTCTATAAGATTCTTCACCCACATGAGAGCAAACGTAGGAGAAATTTTAAAAAGAAAAGACTACTTGATCTTTCTAATGGATTTGGTGAGGATTAACCAGTTGAGGGCTCTGTTGCGTGAGACTTGCTGCCAAGGTGCTGAAAGCTCTGAGCAGGGCCACAGTGCATAACTGTGCTGGTACTCAGCACCGAGTATTTTGCTTTTTAGTTCTTGGTTTCTACTGATTAGACCGATATAATTCCATTTACAAGGATTTAGGAGGTGAGAAAGAAACGTAATTTCACAATCCACCCTGGAACACCAGCGCTTTTCACTTTGAGGGCTCCTTTCAGTGTGCAGTCCAGCCAAGCATTAATGAACTGAAGAGCTTGGAGTTTCATCCAAAAGCTTAGATGTCCCAGCCACCCTGGAGACACTGGCAGGGGAGTGTTGCCTCTTCCTGATGCTCAAAGGTGCTGGAGAGGCCTCGTGGAGACTCACTCACTTCAGACCTTTTTCTAACATAAACTAGGAGCGGCTTCTCTCCTGCCTCCTCTACAGAGTTAATATACTAGAATATTTTAGTTAGCAGTCTCCTAACTAAATGCATCCAACAGGAGGTACCAGCCACACTGTCCTTTGGGAAAGTATTACCAGTCCCACCAGAGACCTGGCCAAGAATGTTTTGATCAGCTATTCAACACTAGCATCCCTTCCAAAGGTCTCAGCGCTCCTTACCTTCATGTGATTTGAACAGTGCTAAGGTCTTAAGATTACGTTCTCCTTTATGCCTATGTTTGGGTTTTTTTGTTTGTTTGTTTTTGTTTTTTTTTTTGGTTACTATTTGTTTTTGGATTTTTCAAGACAGCCTCTTCACCCTGAGGATGGCTTCAAAGTTGCAATCCTCCTGCCCCTGTTTCGGGAGTGCCGGGGTTACAGGTAGGTACCACTAGGCTTGGTTTCCAGTTGTGACGTCACATCCGCTCATCTTCGCTCCCTGTATGGCATAGACCTTTCAACTGCCTTTGCTCTCAAGACCCTTCACCTTTTCAGAACTAGTGAATTGCCTGCCTGATGGTGGGCTAATCAAATCCCTCTCTAGGTCCTGAGCTTTCCAAAAGCTAATTATATTTGTTCCCAGCCTTGTTTATGCAAGTCATACTTTGAAATTACATCATTTAATTCAATATCACCCAAACCAAACAACTATGAGTGTGAAGAGAGTTGTAATCTTTAGGAAAATAAGTTGAATGTTTGAGAGTTGATAAAGGCTTAATTTAAAAGAGAAAGAAAAAAAAACTGTAGAATTACATGTAAACAAAACATCCTGAAGGTTTGGGTGTGGGAGGAAAACCAAAATCTACAAAACTTCTCCTCTCAGTTTGCAAGTGTCTTGAGTCCTCGCTCCAGACACCTTCAGCTTGATAATGCTTCTCCTACCTGTGCTATCAGGAGTCTTGGCAACCTGCAGTCAGAGAAAAAGCTTATGTCTGTGGATGTCAAAGGAATGATGGAGAAGTCAATGGATTTACTTTTTGATTTTTGTATTTAAGACAAAGTTTTTGATGAGCTGCAGTATGGTTTATGAATTCCCCACTTTCAAAGACAACTCTGGCCAAATTCATACACTGACTACTTAGGGAAGTGAGGTTTCTCCAGCCCAGTACCACAGGCTGGCCAGCACAGGAACACAGTGAACTGCCTAGCCCTGAGCATGTCCTTGGTGCCTGTGTGTACTTTCAGAAGAATATACTCTGCTAGTTACAGAGGAACAACTCCGTAACCCCAGCACGGGGTGACTGAGACAGAGATCTCAAGACTGGGGCTACCCTGATGTATATTGTGGGTTGAGGATAGAAAGATAGAAAAAAAAAAATAGATGCTTCAAGACATGGCCAAATATGGACTTCTGGGAAAGCAATAATTCATTTTCTCCTTGTTTAAACTAGAACCAGAGAGGCTGCCTTTATTATAAGAAGCTTTGGGTCCAAACTGTTACAAAATGATAAACATGCCTCCCTATTCACTGACCAGTTTTGCTGGTCCTATAAGCACACCCTGCCCCGCACCTTCTGCGGCTGCTGAGCTGGTACGCTAAGGAGGGACCCAGCGTGTACAGGAAATGGTGAAGGCTTTGAGATCCAGCAATAAACACATAAAGAAGAAAAAGGTTTAGGAAATGATATGACTGAGGCATAGACTAGATATTAAAGATCCATCTGGCTTCTGAGAACTGCCTATTCATATAAGCACTGTCTTGGTAAGATCCTTCCTTTCTTCCCTCCCTCCCTCCCTTCCTTTCTTTTATGGTTTGGTTTGGGGTTTTTTGTTTGTTTTTTTGTTTTGTTTTGTTTTTCGAGAGAGAGTTTCTCCATGTAGCCTTGGCTGTCCTGGAACTCACTCTGTAGACCAGGCTGGCCTCGAACTCAGAAATTCACCTGCCTCTGCCTCCCAAGTGCTGGGATTAAAGGCGTGGGCCACCACCACCCAGCTTGGTAAAGTACCATAAAATATTAGTGTCTTCCAGGAAGACATTCTGAATCAGCTCACACGGGCCACACGCACATAGAATTAAAAACAAACAAACAAAACCCATCAACAACAACAATAAAATCCTTCAGAGTTAATAATCATAAGAATTGATAGACGTGGTAAAAAGCTGCTTGTACTCACATGGGTGGAACTGGAATACACATGGTTCTGCCGGTGATGTCACTGCTGGCAAATGAGCTCTTGGTAATCTTGTTACCAAGCCTAGCCTGTTTCGCCTGCCTCAAACTATGTCGGTCAAGAAAACAAGTTTGGCAAAAGAGAATTTATCCATTAGGTGACCATGTGTGGAGATAGTTAGAGCCTGTCTCAAGCCCACCTCCTCGAAGATGGGTTTTGGACAAGGTACTGAAGAGCTGCGACGTTAGGAAAGGGAATCGGAGGTTAGGAGGGCACCAGTATTCTGAGCATATGCAATCTCACATTCTCTCCCATCAAGACCACGGGGTAAGGCTGTTCTCTATACTACAGACGCTGTTGAGTTTTGAAGTCGACTCATATCAAGCAACTAAAGTGACGAGGGTTAGATCTGGAGGCTCGATACAGGCTCTCCTTCAGTTTAAATCCTGTTACACATGATAGATTATTCCTTTAATAAAGCCAAATATTCATTTCGCACGTGGTACTTTGTAGAAGTGTTTCGCCTTGAGGGAGGCAAGATTGTAAATGGTTGACAGCGGGCTGGATTCTTATGATGTCAAGAAGAGGGCATTGGTCCTAAGGTCGTGACCTTCATCAATCAGCCCTGCACCCAATCTTTCAGCGAAGGAGCAGCAGATTCTTCATAAGACTTCTTCCCCACCCCCACCCGCCGGAATGTCTCTAGAGTGAGATCAAAGCAAACCTACACACGGATATTTTCCTCAGCGCAAAGCAGCAAAGAGAGGAACCAGAAGCTCTGGTCCAAGGGATGAGCAGGAAGGATTAGAGAGCATCCTACTTGATTTACCTTCTGACCCAGGACGCAGGAGACCCTGGAGTCAAGAAGTGGTCTCTCTAGAGGTTTGAGTTATGAACCGATAGCCAGCCAAGTGGGGTCCGGATGTTTTAAAGTTGGTACGTGGAGGCAGAATGACCCCGGATGTAACCAAACCATGTGCTGCGCGCTCCTGATGTTGACATACCCCCTCTCTCCCCACCTGCCCTCTTTGCTCCCAAATGGCTCCGTCCCCTTGGGATTTTCACCTGGTTTCTTCTGCAACTTTTTTCAGCCTGACCACTCACAAGGCAGCTTCCAGCCTCTGCTTAGCTCTTTCCTTCCCTCCCTACATCAAATGCCACTGCCACCCCCTCTCAGCAGCGAGCTCCCTAAGTACTTGCTTTCCTTGGCTTGGCATCCTGGGTGTCACCTCTGCCTCCGGTTTAAATGCTCCAGGATGCTAATTACCTATAGTGTGGATCTCCTGCTGGGCTCTCTCCTGACATCCACACCTGCATCTCTGCCAGTCTTCCCACCAGTCCATCACTACATCCTGCTAGTAGACAGCTCAACTCAGCTTCTTGCATCTGAATGACCTAGACGTGCCCAAGTTGGGGGTATTTAGAATGTGAGTCCCAGTCTTCACAGCAAACAGTGGTTGATGTGGGTGGCATCATTAGAGACCTTAGAAAAACCCCAGCAGGACTCTCTACCTGCATTCCCAGACTTGATTTCTTTTCGTATGCCAACCTGTCATTCCTACTTTCTGTCTTCTGCCAGAATCCTTCAGCAACTGCCTTTTTTTTTTTTTAAGATTTATTTATTTATTTTATGTATATGAGCACACCATTGCTGTCTTCAGACACAGCAGAAGAGGGCATCAGATCCCATTACAGATGGTTGTGAGCCACCATGTGGTTACTGGGAATTGAACTCAGGACCTTTGGAAGAGCAGTTGTTGCTCTTAACCACTGAGCCATCTCTCCGGCCCAGCAACTGCCTTTTTTTTTTTTTTCACCTTATAAGATACCTGAAAGTATTTTTATGATAACAAAAACAAAACAAACAAAAAGAACATGTTGTCTCTCAGGTATACCAGAATCTACATGATAGGTAGCCACTAGCAAATTTCTTTCATGCTTCCTCCTCTCCTCTGACCCCAGCCCAGCTCACCCCCTGCCTTTCATGCTTCCTCCTCTCCTCTGACACCCAGCCCAGCTCACCCCCTGCATCCAACTTCTCTCTTGCAGATGTTTCCTTTTCCCTAGTAATTATCCTGTGTTAACCACTTTTGTTACTGTTGTTGTTGTTGTTGTTGTTGCAACAAAATACCTTAATAAAAAGGTTTATCTTGGCTCGTGGTTCTGCGCTTCAGTCCTTGGGGAGGTGGAGAGACGGCTTTGGGCCTGAGGTTGGATAGAACATCTTAGCAGCAGGAAGATACCGCAAAGGCTGCTCAACTCACACTGGCAGAGAAGCAGGAAGAGAAGATGCCTGTGACAGTAGGCTCCTCCTTCTTATCCTTCTTATCCTTGCCCAGCCTGCCATATATTGCCATGTGAACTGGGCAGGTTTCCTCCCTTGGCCACCACACTCCTCTAGGAAGGTCCTCCCAAACCCCAGACACATGCAGAAATGTGACTAGTCCACTGGTCCTTCCCCTATACAACCAAGCCAGCAATTAATATCACTATTCTATCCCCAGATGTCTAATCACCCTCTTTTTTTTTTCTTTTGTTTTTTGAGTCAGGGATTTTCTATATAACCCTGGCTGTCCTGGAACTCACTCTGTAGACCAGGCTGTCCTCGAACTAAAAAATCCGCCTGCCTCTGCCTCCGAAGTGCTGGGATTAAAGGCGTGCGCCACCACTGCCTGGCGAATCACCCTCTTACAATACAAAACCAAGAGTGGTGGTGCACGCCTTTGGCTCAGAGGCAGAGGTAGGAGGAGGATCTGTTTGAGTTCAAGGCCAGCCTGGTTTATACAGTGAGTTCCAGGATAGCCTGAGCTACATAGAGAAACCCTGTCTCAGAAAAAACAAGAACACAGCATGCCTAAACATACCTAACCGCATCCAGCTGCACCGTCGTAAAGCACGTTCTGATGTGTGGTGCCTCTTTGCATTATGGTCAGTCTGCTCTCCTTCACCCGCTGCCATCCATCTTGGCTCATTCTCCCCGTATGCGAGACTGCCTGCAAACCCAATCGCCCTTTCCCAAGCACACCCTCCCAGGATTCCCACCACTGTCCCCTCATCTGGAAACCCTTGCATTGCCTGTCCAACACCCCTTACCCTATAAAACTGTGCAGACACAGTTCCTGGTCCCCCTGTGGGCAGAGCTCTTTACCTATGCACCCACAGGCAGAACACTAGGTGACTTTACATAGCCCAGTACCAACTGCGCCCCCTAGTGTGCCTCACTGATCAAGCAGGTGAGCTGCCAGCCTGTTGCTTTTCATCACAAAAATAAAAAAGGGATTGATTCGCTAGACATGCTGGAGTACGGCTGTGATCCCAGGACCCCCGGAGTCAGAGTCCCGACTGGACAAAAAAAAAAAAAAAAAACGTAGACTTTATAGGTCTTTGGTCAATTGTTTCATTATGCTTTATTACTGCCCTGACCACATCAGATACTACATACACCAGAATTTAATGTGATGGACATTTATTGAAACGATGCCTGGAAACTTAAAGTCAGCTTTTGGGAGGGAATTCTTTCTGTAGAAAGCTACAACTGAGGTGGCCAGAATCCTACTATGAGGCCTATAATGGAGGGCTGAAGCAATGGTAGAAAGGAAAGGGGGGGTCATTTATTTTCATTTAAAAGAAGAGGAAGAAAAAGGAGGACGATGAAGGGAAGGGAGGAAGAGAGAGGGGGATGGAGGGGGAGAGGAAGAAGAAGAAGAAGAAGAAGAAGAAGAAGAAGAAGAAGAAGAAGAAGAAGAAGAAGAAGAAGAAGAAGAAGAAATAATTAACCAATGTTGTAAACACTGCCAGATGCCAGAGTTAGTTATGGGTGAAGGCCTCGGTGCCTGAGTACACAGTTGGAGTAGACCACAAGGCTGGACAGAGTAAAGACAGGGCACAAGAGGAGGCCACAGCACAGGACACCTGGAACTGGAGGGCTGAGTGCATAGGATGTGGCCTACGCAGTTGCTATTTATTAATATAATTATTGCAACGGCTCTGTGGGTCTTTAGTGATTTGAAATGATTTGGATGCCCTTGTAACAGACAAAGCCTTAGCAGTGGTATAGAGGTCGTCACGGAGCTCCGTAAGTCACAGATCTGGAAGTAGGAGAGAGCACCCAGGACTACAACTGGAGATGCTCAGGCCCCTTGTGCAATAACTGATATGCTTTGTAAAAGGTGGCATGGTGTAGCGGGGGAGGGGGAGGGGTGCCTTAGCGGGCCCATGCTGAGGCGTCCCCCCCCAAGGTACCAGCCATAAAATGGGGCTAGTATAAAATGAAATTTATTTGGGGGTATTGGGGCAGGGGTAGTGGAGGCAGAGAAAGAGAGGAGAGAGAGAAAGAGAGAGGCTAGACAGTCCTTTTATAGCAAGCCAGGCTCTTACTGGCTGTTGCCAGGTAACTGTTGGGCAGGTCCTAGAAGAAATACTAACAATAACTGCATATAAATCTGCTCACACCTTTCTGCATACTTTAAGTCATCATAGTTACTCATAAAAAGTGAGCAAAAAGCATGATATGGAACCTGTGTGAGTCTCTGTCACACTATTGCATAGGGGACACAACAGAAGCGGTCTGGCTTCGTTGAATATACATACAATTTGTTTCCCAAATATTTTTGACCCACGGCTAGCCAAATCTACAACTGTGGAACCCACTGCTAAGAGTACGTTTAAGTGTGTTCTCCACGCGTATATACAAAAGCTCATTCGTCTGTGTGCTAATCAACGGGGCATCGTTCTTTCACAAAGTAAGTGTGGACATTTCAAAATACCACTCTGTTCATAGATAAATATACAATTTTCTGCTTGCCTGCTAAAATAAGATGAGGTTGAGCACTGAAGTCTTCTTACAAATGAGATTAAGGCGCAAGGAGATCATACTACTTCCCAAAGGACCCAGAGCCGGCATGGGGCACAGATCACATCAGGCACCGGAAGTTTTTGCAAGAGCCTTGAAGGCTGCTTTGGTTCCTTCCGGGCAGAACTGCACTTCCTAGCGGACCACCTCTATCCATCCTTCCTGTCTCCGTGCCTCTAGGGAGAGGCATGGTCCCTTTGAGCACTCGGGGGAGTGCAGAGACCTTCCTTAGAGGTGAACCAAGACTAAAGGTGATCTGGAACTAGAACACCCACCCGTCTACATTCCACAGCTCCCCAGGCTCTGGTAACTGCTGCGTGGTTCCATTCACACACTTGGTGCTCCTGGTCTCCTGCATTCACTCCTCTGGCTGTCCAGGTCCCTCTGAGGCTTTCATCAACCGGCTTTCAGGCTTCTAATTGCTGAGCGATTTTGAGAGAGGAAAGGATGCAAAATAGGAAAACATGATGGGTGGGGACTGAAACCAAGGGAGAACCATCCATCCCTTAAGGATCCAGTAACTGCAATCATCGAAGGAACGCCACGGCTGCACTGTAGAAGCTGCTGTGTGCCCTGCTGGGAGAATTTGAGAAGATGTTAACTGAACCCTATGAGTACAAGTTTGTCAGTGGTAATTAAAATTCTGCTTTCTCTGGAAGTTATCCAGCTTTATTGTATGGGGAAAAAAATGTCTGGCTATTTTAATGCCAGCCAGGAAATGACAGACGCAGTGGCCAAGACTGCCCTTGCTTTGGAACACCCTTCTTAGGAGCCTTGAGTTTACATGGAACCTACAAACTTCGTTTCAATGTAACATCTTTCAAACCAATTACAAGCACTTTGCCCAGAGACTGGCAATGATTTTCCCTCCCTGAATCTTCCCCACCCCCACCCCCACCCCCCACCCCCGGACAGGGTTTCTCTGTATAGCCCTGGCTGCCCTGGAACTGCCTCTGCCTCCCAAGTGCTGGGATTAAAGGCGTGCGCCACCACCGCCCAGATTCTTTTTCTTTTTTTAAAGGGGACTTATTAGATCTAAAATAAGACCTAATTATAAATAGCTTATTTTAAAAAATAAATAAAAGGTCAATAAACTCTCCTTAATCCTTGCCTCCAGTGGGGGAAAAAAAGAGACGCCCTCCACGTCTTCCCAAAAAAGTCAGTATTTACACGGTTTGCTGTGCCAGACTGAGTGCACAGAGACGCCCTGGACTCCATGCATGCTCCGAGCTTTGCATGACTTATTTGGCGCTAGCTAATCTCGGCTCCAGGCTTGCTTACATTTTTTTGGGTTACCCTTTTGCCTGGAATGCATCTCCGTGTTCTCATTAGAGCTGTCGACCCAGCCAGGCCCTGCTCTCTTTTGTTGCTGTTACTTTCTGTACTGCCATTCGTAATCTTGACTGCCCGAAGCACAGAGCCAGGCCCTGGTGTGTTCCTTGTCAACCTGACTCTTTCCCTTCCTGGGCCAGGGCCACAGAGAGGTTGAGACGACTCCCTCTCTCTCCGTTCGGAAAGCTATGCCC